>VDFB02259195.1:0-182216 GCA_007258455.2 Sequoia sempervirens
AAATCAATATAATTTTGTCCCACCTCCCTCCACCCTCTCATTTACTTCCCAAAATGTCAGTCCACCTATTTCCCATTACATTGTTAGTCAAACTCATCCACAATTCACTTACCAAAATACTAATCCACCTATTGCTACTGCTATTCCTTCATATTCTACCAATACTCAAACCATCTCACTTATTGATCCTTCCATCAACAAACTCTTGCAAAATGTAAGCTCTTTACAAAAACAAATATCCAATATGAATCAAAACCAATCCCAATCCAATCCTTCATCATACTTCACTTGTTTCTCATTTTCATTTGCAATCCTAAAAACTCTAATACCACAAAACATTGAATTACCTCATTTTGAGAAGTATAATGGAAAGGGATATCCTAATAACCATGTGTCAACCTTTACCATACTATACATTGATTTCCTCTTTGAGGATGCTCTATTAGCCAAGATCTTCCATCAATTATTAAAAGGCATGGCCTTGGATTGGCTTTTCTCATTACCCAATAACTCTATTTGTTCTTTTCAATGATGTATGTAAATCAATTTCTCCAACATTTCTAAGCTAATATTGGACCCCAAGTCACATTAACCAATTCAAACCATTGTAATCAAGGATCCAAGGAGAAAGTGGTTTGACTTTATAGGTTCTTATCAAACCCTCTTCTCTCAAATCCCATATTCCCTTTTGAATGCTAATATCCATTAGAAACCTACATTTACACAATTAGGATAATATTATGTTGATGTGATATTTGTCATTCACACATATTTTCACAACTCTTCATGATTACCAATTGTTGATTATCCAATATGAGGGTTTGTCCTCATTAGCTCCTATTGGTCAATCCAAGTTCGCTACTATGAATTATCAATCATTTAATAAATAAAACAAAAAAATCATCAAAATAAATTATCCTTCCAACAATATCCAAGCATAGGTTGTGGCTACAACACCTTTTGTTGTAGCCCCCTATCAATTTAAACCAAAGAATCAAAAATTCTCACAACTTTCTAAATCTCTTCATTCCATTATGCTACAATTGCTTAAAAATAACTTGATTCAACTTCCTCCCATCCATCCTATAGACACTACAAAAAAATTACCTCCATCTTTTAACTCGAAGGCCTTTTTTCAATATCATCAAACACTTGGGCATGATACTGAGTGATGCATACATCTTAAGCACAAAGTGTTGGACCTTATCAACTCTAATGTTATTCAAGTGGCTAGTGTGAATGAAAAAGGAAATAAATTCTTTTCACTTCTAAATCAAAACTTACAAATTTACACCAACTTATTACCTAGTCATTCAACTAATCTTGTAGAGCCATATGTCAGTACATTGGTTTCTTTCATAACCTCTGATCATAAGAGTAAATGATTAGATAATATAGTTTCCATGATATATGTTCATCCTCTCCAACAACAAGCTAAAATTATTTCATATATTATTTGCACCCACATCATTGGATATATTCATGCATCCAATGGTCCTTTTTACATTACCACTATAATTAATGATAAACCACATGCGAAGTACTTGTTGATCTAGTATACCTTGGTGAAAGTATGATTTATACCAAGACAAGTATGAGAAACTAAAAGTATCAATTAGAGTGAATGATGGTTCCACTTTCCCTATCATTGGTGTCTTGATCCTTTGTGTTCAGGTTGGACCAAAAAGCCTAGTCATACCTTTTTCCATAATTCATACCTCAGATCAATTTTCTGTGAAGCTAGGTCACCCATGGCTCACTTCCATTATTTTTTCCCAATTTATCATCCATAAATACCTCAAATTTACATTTGAAGGACAAATGCACACTATACATCATAGTGGGTTGAGGACCATATCCATTCGTGTGAACTTTTCACTTGATCACTTTTGGCCACAACCATCCCAGCCCATTCAACCCTTTGATGATGTTCTTTTTCTCTCTTATAAAAATTCAAATCTAGCTAAATTTCCTAATTATCTACTGATGACCTTTATCTCCCATTATGACTACTACCATTGAGGTCTCTCAGTCTTCTATGGCTATGACATATGTTCCTCCTATTTCGCAAGGAGTGAAAAACTCATAGCCTGAACCGAGTATCCTCCCCTAACCCAAAGCATCTGGTGTCTATGTTGCAGTTCCACTTCCACCACCCTATCCAAGACCATAAGGAAAATATCTAGCATGATCTAGACTTACCCACACTTTTGGGATTACTTTTTTTCCTTTTGTCTATGTTACCTATTTTAGCTACTAGCTCAAACAAGTAGAGTTGTTATGTTTTACAACTAAAAATAAGGTACATTTTAACTCTGCTATGTCATGTTCATGTGCATAAAAGAAAAATCAAAAGATTACATTACTAAATTTGTATTATGCAGATGCATATAACATAGAAGAGAGTGCATAATCTTTTCAGAAAAGTGATCTTTATTGATAATGTAAATGGATAATGTCTCACACAAGCCATGAGACTAACTGTTTTAATGCAAATAAAAGAAAAACTATACATTTGCAAATAAAATAAATGTGCCTATAAAGATAGGGGACCCTTCATTGCATGAATGACGAATCCCAGTTGTCTGTCCTACATCAACTTCAATCCTTCACATTTGTCTAGCCTCTAGTTGTTGCTCCTTGTTGCTCCTAGGTTTCCTACATGAGTGAGATGAGGTTTGGTTAGAGAAATGAAAGATCACCAATCTATATATCTGCAAACATCTGAAAACATATAGCTTAACCTTCATCTACATTAAAATAGCTTGCATACCACAGATGTCTAGGAAAACAAAGGGATTAACATAAACATCCATCATATGCTCAAATTTTATCTAACATGTTTGCTTCTTGTGTGAGTATAGGTGAAATCCTTGTTTTGATTCATCTAATGAAGGCATGTGGGATTAAATGCGGCTCCCACAAGGGTTGAGCCCAACGTGCTATCATTTTGTGTTCTGACAAGATAATCTTACAATGTCTTCCATGACATTATGATGCAATCAAGGATGAATCCATCATTCATAGAAGTGAGGTTGATGAATTCAATGATATAAATGATAAATTGATGCTTAATGAAATCACAGTTTCATAAAAACTAAACAATGGTACTCATCAAGTACAGTGACATAGAAAATGGTATCAATAGTTTTACCAAAGCATGATGGTGACGGTTCAAGGGATCATGTTTGTGAGACAATATGAAAAGAAAAATAGAGTTATATACTGTTCATGTTGGATAGTCAAGGATAATGTTCAAGTGAGCAGCATTCTAGATAGTAGCATGAACAATAAGCACCAAATAGTGTTGTACATGTTAAGAACAGTGGGTCTTTTCCAATACAGTATGGACAAGTCACATTGTTATATTAAACAGTCATCATTTGAACTGCAGGAGCAAATGGATGCATCGATTTTTCTAACTATGAAAAATGTCAAATTCTTTTCAGCTTATGATGTGTAGGCAGAGCCATAAATTCTAAGGTGGCAGCAGGACCATCATTTTAACACAAGAAACAGTCTATATGATAGCTTTCATAAACAACATTGTATGAATGGTGGCATGTGTTCATTCAGACAAATATGACTTAGAGATTCATTGTTAGAAAACACTTTTCATATCTTATTCAAAAAGTGTAGAGGGTGAGAACAGTTCCATGAACATTGAGGGAAAAATCTCTCATAGGACTATTTTGAAGACTTGTCAATATTTAGTGTTGATGTTAAAGCATTTGAACTAAAGGATTTTTTTCTTTCTAACAATCCAAACATTCATGGAATTTGCATACAATAGTCTAAGAATGTTCTCTATCAGTATTTTACTAAGTAGATCAAGATATGGAATCAGTTTGTTTGGCATTGAGAATCGATTGAGGTTTAAACATGTCAAGTTTCAGATACAGTACAGAAGTAGAATTTTTCATGAATGCATCATAAGTTTAAGCCTGTAGCATATATTCATTTCATTCACAAAATGGAAATATAAAGAAGCTTTTGTATAAGAGAAAAGAACCCAGAATGCCTTTATACAAGGAAAGTAAGAAAACATTCCAATCATGAGAAAAAAAAGGCATCATGAAAAAATAAGAGAAGCCACTGTGAATCACTTAAAAGCCATGGATGAAGGATTTAATTCTTCGAGCCCTAGCACAGTAGAACCAAGAAGCCTTCAATAAAATTTGTTAGATGCAGAAAAAGAATAGCCTTCAGTCAAGAAATGAAGTACTACAAAAACAAGAGAGCCACAACCTCTTAGAAGTAGGATATAGCTTGAGCTTCAGCTCAGTAACTCTAAGGTTGGGGTTTTAATATGGAAAACCTCATTTTCTCAAGGGTAAATGAAACTCAATGCAGAAGCACGAAATGAGGAGAGATTGAAAGGAAAAGCCGTGAATTTGGTAGTCAAGTATTGAAGATTAAATATATAGAAGAATCAAAAGATTCTATCTTTTTTTTTTGCTTAGGAGAAGAATAATGAAGGCCCAACAAATGGGTAAAAAAAAACCCCAAATATCTATGAAAGAATACATGCCCACAACCATGGAAATGTCCAGTTTTCTATTTTTGCAAATGGTGAAAAGAATATATATAGAAATGCTTGAGTATTTCTACAGGCATCGAGCAAGAAAAGCATAGGTTAAGCAAAATTTTCAAGGAAAATGCAAAGGTCGCAACCTGTACAGGAGCAAACAACAAGAAAAGAAAGCCCTTATTTTCATTTTTTTTGTTACAAAAAAATAATGAAGAGAGGCATGGGTTTTTAATAACCCAGAAACAAGTAAAATTCCTGCAACATAAGGTATGGTTGTGGTCCAAAGTCTAACATTCATATTTTAAATGCAAGAAATCTTCAAGGTTTGCAAGAAAAGCACGGGAAATACAGAAGAACATTCATCTTTTTGCATAAAAGAATCATAGAGCGATTTTTCAATTATAGAGCTAAAAGTGAGCTTATATTTTATATAGATGTCAAGAAATATACAAAATTTTCATGCACAAAGCTTACCCTAGGATCGTTGTTGCATTTATGGCATAAGATTTGTGAAGAAAATCCCCTCTTGTTCTAATTTCGCCATGGAAATCACCTCCCTGAGTGAAGCTCTGTAGAAATCCTATGGTGTCAGTGGTTTCCTCCAGAGGCATCGACAAAAAAATGAAATGAGTGATTTTCATTTTTCCTATCTTTTGTTCATTAGGGTTTCTTACCCTAGAAATGTCGACAAGTAAAGGTATTTTTACCTTTCTTTTAAAAACAATTCAAGTGTAACTAATATATCTTGTGGGTTAAGACTTTAAGTCTTATGCTTTTGTCTTGTGTTTTTTCAAATACCCCATGCTATGGAGTCCTTTGGACTTGGTCTTCTACATTTAAACCTTCAATGGTCGACCCTTGGTTTTATTTTTGCATTGATTTATAACTATAAAGCATTTGGATTAAGTGTTGTTGTTATAAAACACTTAATTAAATTTCTCTTTTGAATGAAAAAATGATGGAGACATGCCTTGTCAAAGCACGTATGGGTTGTTATTTGGCTTTCATGCTTTGAGAGCATATAGGGGAGTTGACAGAAGTGGGAAAACATGTACCACGAATCAAGGATGTTGTTTTGACCATTTCGAAAACATTGGGAGAGCATATAGGGAGCCTTTATTTGCTTTTTGGAGCACTTGGAGAGGATTTAGGCATCAGTTTCTTGTGCCTAGATGCTTGGTATGGTCAAACTTATATTTTTCCACACATGGGAGCTCATTTGGAGGGAATCTAATTGCGAGATTTTAGGCTTTTTGGGGGCATCCGACCCAAGGCAGTTTATGGTTCCTATTTTGGTGCAACTACTTGGGAGTTGATGATATAGTCATTCATTTGACTCATTGTACTTAGTTCTTCTTTATGCAGTTTTTGGACTTAGTGAATTTTGAGTCCTTTGTCAGATTTTGGCATATTTATGTAACTCACATTTTGGACATGAATAACAGAGGAAACCTTGAATATCAATGATTTTGGAGTTTTTCCTTCTCGTTCCTTGCTTCATTGTGTGCATTCAAATGATTTATTCAAGTTATTTGTGAGGTATTATTTCCTTATAGCTTTGTCTCATGTCCATCACCTTTACACAATATTTTTTATGCAGGTCATAATTTGTGTCAAGTTTTGTGAATGGCTTATAGCTGTGAAGTCACCTTCCTTCTAGAAGTTTGAGCATTAGGACCTCATTATGAAATACTTATGCAAAGACATACAAGAATAAGTTGTGCAAGTTTATTTTCAGTCATTTCAAGCAAGTGTTGATTATCTGAGTTTATGTCCAAGTTCAATTTGGTGTATCACCTCTTTAGTCTTTTTGTTCATTTTGAGTTTCTCAGTTATGCATATTTCTCTTCCCTTTTCCTTGTCAATCAATAGAATAGTGAAGTAATTTAGGTGATAACCAACTAGGAATCTAGCCTTCTCTAGAGGTTTGGTCTCGTTTGAGGCACCCACACCTTGGGATCATTCCCATGTTTTCACTAGATTGTTGAATTTCAAATTCAACAGGGTGCAAATCCAGGAGAGAATAGTCTCTTTGGATTCTTGAGGAAATCAGTCCAATATGTGAAAACCTCCTCTTGTTATCTCCCAACCTTTGGTGGTTCCTTCTATTGCTCATCCAAAGGAAGAAAAGGAGATTACATTGGGAAACACCCAAGTTTCCCCTACACAAGATCAAAATCATCTGCAACAAAATCAAAATATGAAAGAACACAAGAGAAGACTTCATGCTATAGCTCACTAGCTTTCCATAGGGGTGAACCTTTTCCTAATGGCCCTTATCCCATGTAGCTAGATCCTAATGAGCTCCCACTCCCTCAACCATCTTCACCATCCCCTAATTTGATGTCACCCTTGTCACCTAAGCATGAACCTAAGCCCTACCATTCACAACCAAGCCAAAAACTAAATATCTCACCACCTTTGCTATTATTTAGTCAACAGGATTCTTACATTTCTCCTCTCAAATCTCCTTCTCCTATGATTGATAGTGCTCGCAACCATACTAGTAGAACTACCATATCACTCATTTTGGTGTATTCTAATAGTGATTCAAATGATATGATGAAACCATTAGAAAACCATTCAAAATTGTCTTTGATCTTCACAAAGTCAATGAACTTAGCTTTTGAGGGCATGTGTGATGATCCTTCACTAGTGGGTAATCCATCATGTGTCAAACCAGGAACCTCTCCTTATATTGCACTCATTGTAATCTCTCTAGCATGTTTCCCATCATCTCTATATGATGAGCAAGATTGGGATGTAGATGATCTGTTATAGACTGGATCGCAAGTATAGTACCCTTTATCTTTGTGTTATGCTTTCATATATTTTTACCCTCGTAATGTGTTGCCTAGTGTGTATTTTTTTTGTTAGTTCTCATTGGATGACGCTTGATGCTCTTGTTGGCACAAGGATACAAAGGGAATAGATCTGTTATGAAATTCCTCTTTATGTATCTTCATTCTTCCATTTATCATAAGCTATTTTTTTTGCATTTTTTGGATGATGCAAAGCGTCAAGACATTTAGGTCTCTTCCATGTTGACCCAAAAAATTTAGTTGTTTTCATGTGCTCTTCTTCCCTTGTACTTGCAGTTCCACTACATTTGGGGAATAATTTCAATTCCAAATTATCATTTTGATACACAATATTTATCATACACTCATATTGACCCCAAATCTTTGGATCCCTTATGTGATAACCTATAATATTATTTATTATATATTCCATAGCTTTGAATTATGTAACTTGGGGTAAAATCCTTTGTCATGATGTAGCTTTTGGGAGCATATCATTTGGCATATGGATCTTGGAAATCTCTTGTGCTTATTTTGCATGTATCGCTCTTTCTACCTTAAAGGAAATCACTCTTGATTAACATTAGAAATTAATTTAAGGTGGAGGATACATTTCACCTTATGCTTCACTTTGTTCACACACCATAAATTTGGTCATGCTAGCACAACACCTATTGATCATCTTTATCACTTTATCAAAGTTACCCAAAAAACATCACATTTTTATTGGCTTGTAATTTAGGATATTGTTGGCATGAAACTCACCTAGTAAACCATGGATTTTACTAGTTTGTGTTGTTTTGATTTGCTACTCATGAAACTCACCTAGTAAAAAATAGATTTTAGTAGCCTGTGATGTTTTCACTTATTCATGAGCCACCTAGAAAATAACAGACTTTGCTAGCATGCGACTTATGAATATTGCCATTGGTATGGATCCTAGTAAAAATATGTGGATCTTACTAGTTTGGGACACCATACCTTTCTTTTCTTATTTTTCATGTATGCTTTGTGTATGCTTCATGTATGTTGGGTCATTATGTTGCTAACTATGGCATTTTTATCTTAACCTTGTAGTATGGTAGGATCCTAAGCCTAGGGGTTATCAAATCTCTCAATTTAGTGTTGTCCTACCTCTCCAATGTTTTGATGATTTAGGAATTTGGATTCTTTGTACTTTATTGTGGGTATGGGCATAAGTACATACACTTGCTAAAGTGGGGGATAAATGTAGCATCGTAATTTTTTTCCGCTCATAATTTTACACTAGGTTTTGGAAACCTCTTTGGTGCATGTGCCTAATTATGCTCATGATTTACTCGTTTTGTCATCTTTTGAAAAAATTAATTAAATCCTTATTTATTGGGCCCTCACAAAACAATTTTTTTCCAGACTCTAACAAAGTGTGCTAGTGTCATGGCTATTCTTGCCCAAATTTTTAAATTTAAAAGTCAATCTTGTCATGATTTAGAAAACAAATTAGTTTTTCAACCACTCTAAATGGTTATTTTGATATGTGTTTGAATTCATATATATATATATATATATATATATATATATTCTTCGCTCATTCACAAGTCTATACAACTAACACAATTAATGTAATAAAATAGGCATGATCAGAAGCAAGACAAACAAACCATTATAGATATATTCAATTCAGTTGCATTTTTCAATCTATCAACAAATTCATGTTTAAGTATTGTATGATGTTTCTTATTTATTTTTATTATTATTATATTTGCTAACACTTGGAGGACCCTAAGAAAACATATTCATCCTCCTTTTAGGAGATTGGCATAGATGCATTAGTCCAACAAAGGATTTAGATTTGAGCAGTAAGATATCATTATATTTTTATCATTATTATCTTTATTATTTTTCCTACAAGATCATGCACTCTTTATCATTCATCGTCTTTGTCATTGTGGAGGTTGGAACACCAACATGGGGTTTGACCAAAGCAATCCCCTTTATGACACAACCTTTTTCCCTCAACCCATTTTGTAGGTTTGCAATTTATTTTTGTGTAAAGTAGATTTTACATCTCAACTCTTTTTTAAGGATCCTAAACCCTAGCTCTTGTCTTCATGGACTCATCATTGATAAACTAGGGCATTATATGAACACTATTGCACTTCAAATGTTGATTCTACCACACTTAGTTAATTTAATAATAGTTCACCTAGTTTGTTGCATCATCTTATTAATCCTTACACTCTATAACAAAAAAGAACAAAAACTCTAACCAACGTGTATGCCTCTCCCTTGAGGATAGTATTCCAACACCACTTCTTGGTTAATTTTGTGTCCCTAATGTTTAAGGTGAAAATATTGATTTAGGTTGGGAAATTTATCCTAGATCTCCCCTTTTCACCTTCTAACAAATATCATAAGGTATATATATGTGTTGATCACATGAAAATATGTAAACATCATAAGTACATAATATGTAAGTAAAATAAGATGTAAATGTGTAATGTGTAAAGTATGTGTAATCATTAGAAGAATTATAAAAATAAGCATAATAACCATGGTGAATAGATAACATAAGGACTAGATAAGAGACACATGAAACATATGAAGTGAAAGAGCATCACAAATATGTAATATAGGAAAATATAATATAATAAAGAACTTGGAAAATTATAGATTTTAATTATGGAACATTATAATAATTAGAAGCACAACATAGAAGAAGAAAGAGTAAAGGTGCCCCTGACTAGGTGAAATAAAGCATATAACATAATAATAATGGTGAACTAAACATAGAAGATACGCAAAAATCCTGACATAAACAATAGGGAAAAGTGTAAGGAAAAATAAATGGAAAGAAAAATGATAAGATATCAGTCCAACAAAACAAGGGTTTCAGATATGAGTGGTAAGATATCAATATTATCTTTATTGTTTTGCTTTTGCTCCCACAAGATCATGCACTCTTTATCATTCATCATCTTTGTCATTGTGAAGGTTGGAACACCAACATGGGGTTTGACCAAGGCAAGCCCCTTTATGACACAACCTTTTTCCCTTAGTCCATTTTGTAGGTTTGCAAGTTGTTTTTGTGTAAAGTGGATTTTACATCTCAACTCTTTTAAAGGATCCTAAACCCTAGCTCTTGTCTTCATGGACTCATCATTGATAAACTAGGGCATGTCAATGTTACTATGAGAAGATTGGTGTTGTCATTGATGTCAACAAGCTTGTGTTATCATTGATGAGCATAAGATTGTTGCAAGAGTATGTGTAGTTTGTTTTTATTAGTGGTAAAGAAAGTTTTGATGAGGCCCTGAAACCCAGTAAAAATAGGTTTTACAGGGACCTAAAACCCAAACAAAGAGATATTTGCATAAAGAATAAGATACAAACCAACAACAACCTAAACAACAGTATCCATCAAGAGAATGAACATACTAAATGAGCTACACTAAACAAGAAAAGAACAGGCCTAAAACCCAATTACAAACAGGTTTTGTTAGGGACCAAAAACCCTTAGATAAACTTGAACATCGCCTGAATCAGCCAGGCGTCAGCAAACTAGCCTCTCAGATCATTCAAATATGATCCCAAAAAAATAGGGAAAACAGTGGTATAAACCTCCAACAAGACCTTGTTACCAAGCAAAACCAATAATTCCAAACACCTCACCTCAAGAGGAGCATTGAGACCCACAATAGAAAACTGCAAGAAATCAACTTCCCTACAGCTCAATCTCACCTGGCAACAGGAAACCAACTCCAACTCCACCTCTAAAGGAGTGAGATCCCCTCTATTGGAGAGGATGATACGATCAACAAAACCCCTGCAACTAGAAATCACCAGCACCCTCAACCTCCACCTCCATAGGAGAACAACCCACCTCAACAAGAACAACAACTAAGGGAGGTCCACCTCCATAGGACCTGAGGGGAAATCCAGCAAGGTCTCCAAGCAAGCAACCCTAGCATCCTTCGATAAACATTGCACCAGAAGAAAATTGTGGGCCAAGAAAAGAGTCTCAAATAAAAGCCATAGGTCCACCTTAACATCTTTCAGATTAGAACTCATATGGGTTTCCAAAGAAATCTTGAAAATTAACCCAGCTAAAAGCCAGTAGCACAACCACTTCTGACCTTCAAAATAAACCAAAATATATGAGCCTTCAGAATAAAAACATGAAGCACCTTAGCCCAAGAAAGAACCTTAACCCCATCATCAGCAAAACCTTCGAAGCCTAGCTGGGGCATAGAAGAAACCAAATCAAGACAAGGCCAAAAGCCTAGAACAAAGAGAAACTAGAAGGCTTCAACAAGCAAAAGTAAAACTTTAGAACAAAGGATCTAAATCCCATTAGAAGAGAGGCTATCATAATTCACCTGGGGGTCAAGAGGAACATCAATGACCTCAGAAAAGAGGATCCAAAGACACTCAGCCAGAGAGAACATGGCCACAATAGACACTCTGCTAGAGAGAACAAGGTTGCAGAGAACAGAATAGCAAAAAGAAACATAGGCCAAAAGACCACCAAAGGAAGAGTCCCAGTCTCAGAATAAATGGGAACAACAAAACCCAAAGAGGAACAAGGGGCCCCAAGCAAGACAAAAATAAGGAGACGGCCCAACAAAAAAGAACACCAAGCAACCCCAACATGTCAGTCAAAGCTAAAGATGGGCCAAAACTCCATACAACTAACCAGAGGGAGACACCACCACTCCACAAAGAGGGGACAATAAGAACCCAAAAAACTCTAAGAACAAAAAACCCCAAAAGAGAGCCACCAAACAAATAGCGAGCAGAAGCTAAGGATGACCAAGAAGAAGTAAGAAGCAGAACAAGACAACACGAGGAGCCCCCAAGCCATCCTACTACATTGAATAAGAGCATAAATAAGCCCATTCTTCAACTGGTCTTCCTCAGAGCAACCAACACACACCCACTACAAGGAAAGCAACCAGAAAAAAAAAAAAAAAGTAGGAAGGGAAAACGCTCAAAACCTTCAGACACAATGGGTAGTTGTATTGTAGACCGGCACCAATCACCAACCACAACAGCACCTTTAAAAACTTCCATAGAGAGAAAAGATCCACCTCCAAGGCCACACTCGCTGCATAGTCCAAGGACGAAATTAGAAAAAAACCATCTTCCATCCGGATCTTCATCCTCACCGCTACCCTCATCATCTATAGAATTCAAACACTACTGTATTTGGCTCCAATTTTTTATGAACATTTGTTGAAATTTGACAAACGATTGTCGGAATATCGACGAAACACTGAACCAATTTTTATCATAAAATTTTTGTCGCTTTCCTGACAAACTTTAAAACGTCGAAATAGTGACCTAACTTCATTGGTTGTCACCTCGAAAAAGGGATCAAGTGTTCGTCGAAATTTTGATGAAAATTGTGTCGATCTAGCGACGAAAGTTTTGTTGGAGGTATAGCACTTTCATTGGACGATTTTGCTATTTCATCAATTGCATTCATCAAAATTTTGACAATTAGGCATTCTTTAGTTTCATCGGAGGTATAGCAATTTCGTCAGACACTTTTGCTATTTCGTCGGTTGAGTTTGTCAAAATTTTGAAAAAACTATGCAATTTTAAAAAAAAAAAGTATTTGGGTGATCTTTGGAACAGGGTATGGATATCCATCATAACATAATGGAAGGGGGAGTTTTGTCAAATATTATAGTTGGAAATGCTCTAGTAGACATGTATTCAAAATGTGGAAGTATAGATAAGGCACGTGAACTATTTGATGGAATGGCTCAAAGAGATGTCATCTCTTGGAATGCAATGATTGTAGGATATGCACAAAAATGACTATTTAAATAGAAATTGTTGTGATAGATGCTAACTATTTCCATCATTTTAAATAGGGACAATTTTCCTAAGGAGATGATTGGCGATTCTAAATGAAGCATTCTGAAAATTAGGCTTGCAATATGTTGTAGTGGCAACTACCCTGGTAGACATACCTACGAAGAGTCTATAATGCACCTTCAAAAGCTACAGTCATTCCTATCTTATCCTGTTCCACACATGAACATATGTTCAATTAGATAATAGAATACAAAATAAAATAAAGAGTTTAAGTAATGAATTGTAGAAAATATATTTTTGTAGTTTATATTCATATCGTTGATTACATTCATTGCATTTTACACCTTTCAAACTCAAAGTATTACTTCACATTGCATAACTAATAACTAGATGTTGATAGATGATGAAATTTCAATTACAATATAGTTTATTATGGTCAACCTAAGCAGTTATGCAATTACTTCACATTGTGTAATTAATATCTAGGAGCAACTACCAATTGCATTAGCTCATCGCGGAATTCCATGAGACCACATTTATTTGAGGCAATTTTTCAAATAGTTCACTGTCTTGTCTATGCTACGACATTTTTCATACATGTCTTCCAAAGTATTCTATCAAACAGTTCACTGCCTTGTTGCTATTATCTACTATTTTCCTTCATCTCATGGCATCTTTATCTCTATCAATATGTCTAGACAGTCATGATGATATGACTCTCTTTAAATCTTACTCGTCATTGAGGACAGTCATGACTTGTCCTTCCTATGACTGCCTTTAATGGACCAAGGCTATCCTAAACTTTGCATTCATGGTCATTGTACTAAACATTATCATGAATGTCCTTACATTATTGTTTCGTCATCATTTTATGGTGAGTATTAAACTTATTGTTATGATTATCCCTAGTTTTAAGAAATGGTTGTCTCTTTCATTTGACACTACACTCGTCACTTTTCACTACCTTCAATTATCTTTGCACAGTCCACTTGACATGTATTTTAAATGACTATCTCTTGAGATGAAGTCACTACCCCTTGGCATTGATAATGATCATTTGGCATTCATGACTATCCAATGATTTCTAATGAACTATGCTCTATCTTTTAACATTGATTCCTTATCTTGATTTTCACCATCTTGTGCTTAAGATATCTACCCACCTGTGTCTCTTGGCCTTGCCATATTAGCAGATGCTTAATCACTTCCCTTTCATATACTCCTACATAGTTCACTATCCTTGGTCTGTCAATCACTTAATGTATTCTTTCTATGTCACAAAACAAGAATCTTCTATCATGAACAAGGTTGTAGTATGAAGGCCTGTAGCATACTCTGGGATCTACTCATTTCCTATCAAATTGCCCCATAATAACCCTTGTTATTTTCGTGATGGACATAAGCTAATGCATTATTCTTCGATTGTGACAAAACCTTTATGGAGTTTCCCTCTCAAATGACACATGAATGCATAAATTTGAGAGGACTAAAGAAATACCTATGGAAATATAAGGAAAAACTCTCGAATCCTACAACATTGACATTAGAAAGGTGGGTGCAGAGCTCAATGATTTGATGATTTCATAATCACATAGCAAAACCATTATTTCTATAGGAAAACTCAAGATGACTCGGAATAAAGAAGATTTTGTGGGATGATTGCATAACTTTTCTATATTGGTGACTATCTTCTATATTGGTGACACCCAATAAGTATATTAGAGAAATTGGCTTGGCACATGGAGGCAGCAGGGTATTTCTAGTTTCAAGAATTTTACTTAATGTTGTGGAATAGAAGAAAAAAGAATCATTTATCTACCACCATAGTGAAAAGTTAGCAATTGCATTTGGTTTGTTAAATATGGCCCTTGGTGTTTTGGTGTAGGATAAGGTATAGAAGGTAGTGTATGTTGTTTTTAATGATTTAGGTATGCATTAAATCCTAGGGTTTGTAAGAAGCTGACACTTGGATACAATGCATGTTTGAGCAATCTTTTCTAGCTCGATCTGAGACCCTGTGTATTATGTTTTGAGAGTCTAATAGAGTATTTCATCACTACTCCACCAATGTAGGTCAAGTAGATTGGTGGAGTAGGTTAATATTAGGATGTTTTGAATTTTTTGATGATTGTAGGTGCAGGGAAATGCAAGAATGCCTTGATGAAGTTGCTGCTACATAGGAAAATTAAGGGTTTCCATACACAAATTGATGCTGCAGTCATGGGTCATGAAGGAAAAAATCTTGTAGAGGCTTGGAAATGGTGTAGAAGGTGTAGTAAGATGTATTGCAAGGTGTTGGAAGTAGTGGTTGGTGTGTTGGAGGCTTGTAAGTATGTGTTTCATAAAACCCTCACTATTTTTGGTGATGTTCTACCTACAAACACGGGTTTGTTAATATGTTGTCTCAATGGGTCTTTTAATCCATAAAAATGGATAAATTGGGAGTTTTGTCACATTTACTAAGGTTTTTTTTTTGGTTTTGAGTGATTTGGAGTAGAGTGAAGGTGACTTTGTAAAAAAAGCTTATTTTACTAGCCTTTTCACAGCGTATAGTGTAAGAAACTAATGATTTCTTTAAGGAAGGTTATGGAAGGTCTTTTTTATGTTGATGTGGACATAAAAGAGTCTCTAAATATGTATTTTACTCTTGGTATTTACATCTGGGTTGTGGAATTCACCCAATTAAGGGTTTTGAAACTTGCAAAGTAATTTGATGAATGACTGCTAAAATAGTGATATGTTCAAAAAGTAATGATAATGGTGATTAGTTTGTGATGAAACTTGCTTGCACAATGGTATTGGAGTTGTAACTATGTTTGGATAGTATTGTGAAGGAAAATTTTGATA
The DNA here is from genome assembly GCA_007258455.2 of Sequoia sempervirens. NCBI lineage: Eukaryota > Viridiplantae > Streptophyta > Pinopsida > Cupressales > Cupressaceae > Sequoia > Sequoia sempervirens. The sequence continues at coordinate 15,985 of VDFB02259195.1, forward strand.
GTACGGTGGTTTTGGACTTGTGAATTCAATCTGTTGGGTAGTGCTTATATGCAAACCTTGATAATTACATAGAGCAGTGATATAAGGGTCTGTTGTTGGCTTGTTGATGGAGTTCTCAGTGGTCATGAAGTCTGAGAATAGGGTATTATCATGATGAATTTCTTTGTAATCATATTTCCTAGTTTGGAATACAATTGCTATGAAGATTGATAGGGTGTATTGTAGAGGATGTGATGTGAATGGTTCTCTAATCAGGTTTTGATGTTGTAATAGACACTTTAAAGTTGTTTGATTTACGGTACATGTGTGTAGAACTAATATGGTGAGTGGCTTGTTGATAGCCTTAAGAATTTGATGAATTTAGTTGACATGGTAGATGAGTTTTGATTGATTTTTGATGAAAGTTAAGTAAATTCTTGAAGTTTATATATTTGTTCTTCTCCTAATTTTGTTTGGGATTGAAATTCCCTGAAGGAAAGATGTTGTTGGGTGGTTTGGTATGATGCTTTGCATCAAGACATGGAAAGTGATCAGTCAAAATCTTCAATGATGGACAACGATCACCAAGATAGTCATGATGATATTCCAAGGATAAAAGAAAAATATTGAGTGACCTTGTGAAGTAGAAAGGATAGTTTGTTATGACTAATAACCTATGAAAATGGCATGATTTAAAGAGGACAGTCATGTGCATTGATATTCATGAGCAAGAAGCAATACACAATGTATGATGTAACAGAGGGGCAGTACTATGGCGGAATACTAAAGATATAGAGTTTTGATGAGAAATCACAAAGGGGTCAAATCTCAAGGAAAAATAATGTTAATCAACTAACAAAAGATGATTTTCACAAGGGAAATGATAGTAATGAGGGTGCAAAAAATATCAAACACCATGAATAACACCTAGGATAGTCATAAATGTCTTCAAGAGATAGTCATTTTAGAAAATTTAAATGGCAGTGACCTTGTGAAGTTGAAAGGACAGTTATACTAACTTTTGATAGTGATTAATGACTATAATTTATGACTGTGTTTTGTGCCCAATAGGTCTCTTTATGACTGTGTTATAAAGGTTTTGACTATGAATCATGATGAAAAACCTCAAGAGCACTAAAGGATTGTCATATTAAATGTATGAGGTCAATGGGCACAAAAGAGGAGTAGAGCACTGACCTATAAGTAGGCATGAAAGAGATAATGTCAATATTCAAATGACACTCAAATCGATTGCTCAAAGAAGAAAATCACCATACATATAAAGGGCAGTCACCTAGAAGGACTATCAACTAAGGGCAGTAAAATATAGTCATGTAAAGGGTAGATTCAAAGGATGACAGTCCACAAGCATTTCAAACAAGTATAGTGACAGTCCCCCTCACCAAGTGAGCAATGATGGAAAGAGTTTAGAGTCTTCAAGAAGATTCCAAATCATGAGAGGTAGAAAATTATTTAAAATACAATCAATAATCAATAAAGGATGGTCTTAACAGTTAAAACAATGTATGAAAATATCAATAAAATGGACTGTGAGATGAAAGATCAACAATGCATAGTGATTTGATGAATACGAGTGGCAATGCTAAGACAAAGGAATAGTCAACTAAATGCAAAGTCAACGGTCATTCACCTTAGGGAAATCATAAAGATTATAGAGGCTTATGATGCTTATGATCATAGATATGAATTTGTAAACAATCCAAAAGACTATCATGTGCCCTTAGCAAAGGTTATGACCGTGATGTATTTTCAATGGTTTTATGCACTGTGAGTCTCTAATGGATTGGTAGATTGTGGTTTATCCTCCATAAGTCTTTATGAAATATGTTTTCCCTTAGTAATGTATTAACGACTATTATCCTTTTTTTCAAGACAAATATTAATGACTGAGATTGAAGCATTATGACAGTGTGTTAGTTATGGTTGTGGCTTAACAAGGGTAGATTTTGGTAAGGAAGACAGTAAGTTGAATGAATGTAAGTAGAGAAATTTTTTCATACCTACAGATGGTACAAAATTTCATGGTTAAGTGGAAGCCTCCCATCAACAACAAGATCCAAATATCCATGTATCTATCTCAATCGAGCCTCTAAACCCTTCAGAGCTGTCAATTTTTCCACTAACCTGTTATGCACAAAAGTCAAATTTTAGAGTTATTTCACCACTAAAAAAAAAGAAACAAAGCTTTGAAACCAAATACACACACAACACAATGTGGTATTCATACAAAGCCATACAAACAAACTAAACTCAGAACATTGGAATGGAAACAACTTCAAATTATGATGCAGAGCATGGATTCAATTTACTCAACTGGAGGCACATTTCACAATAATGGGTTCTTCATCTAAAACATATGTACGAGGTTCAAATAGTAAAGAGATTGATGAAAGATAGAGGAATTAAAAAAGATACTTGGATGTATTTGGATTGAAGGCCATAAATTGGTACATGTTTTTTGTGTAGGAGTCATATCACATCCACAAAAATGGTAGAGCTATGCAAAGCAGGAGAAATTGGCTTGGAAAATGAAGGCATCAAGGTATAAAGAATCATTTTTCTGCCACCATAGTGAAAAGTTATCACTTTCTTTCATCTTTGCATATTGGTTTGATGCTTCAAGCAATGCATTTCTTATATTGAAAAGTGCATTACCTTATTGAGCTTCTCATAGTTTCAAGAATAGTTTAATATTTTCTACTTAACAGGGCCAACCACGTGAAGTGGAAGCTCATTTGGCCCCCCCCCCCCCTGCGTCACATCACTCTCAATTCCCCATACCCAATCATATAACATTAATCATTCATTCATCCATTAATAACATATAACATTCATTAATTCATCCATTAATAACATATAACATTCATTCATTAACATATTCAAATTCATTCATTAACATATAACATTCATTCTTTCAATTTTTACATATTATCAAAAATATGGTTGTCATAACATGATTACAATCACTTTTTTTTTGTTTCTTTTTTGAAGCTAACAAAATCTAAAGTGGAGTATCCTTTTCTAAATCATCTGTCTCCCCTTCAGTTGTTTTTCCCTCTAGTCGTGATCTTAATGTACGCTTAGTCATGTACTGATCACAACGTGGAGGCTGCTACAAGGTGGGGTCTATTGCAATAACAAAGAAATGTTAAATTGATATATTTTATTATTATAGTTACAAGTATTTCATTAATTAAAAGAACATTAGAGTGGTGCTCTTTACCTGATGGAGCCACATCATGTTCCTGATCTCGTCTTATAGCCTCATGTTGAACACCCTCTAAATCTTGATCTGGAGTTGAAACATGAAAGGTTACATTAATTAATACACCAATTGCAATTAAATATGTTTAAAAGAACATTAGAGTGGTTTTCTTTACCTGATGGGGCCACATCATGTTCCTAATCTTCTCTACCCTGATCATGCTCAACATGTTGATCACGCTCTACATGCTCTAAAATTGAAACACGAAAGGTTACATTAATTAATACACCAATTGCAATTAAAGATGTTTAATTGTATTAATCCATACTGCATTTTGTATAGAACATGAATACATCCAGTACCGGCATGCACACCATGACCTTCATCTATAGGTTGTGCTCCACCCTCGCCAGGTTGCATTCCAATGTCATGTGTAGTATCATCATTGCTTGTCTTTTTAAAACAAATAAGCACATAATTACTTTATGGTTGAAATTAATATTGAATAGATTGCACAAGTATTAAATTGTAAATCAAATTTATTGAGTTTATTTACCTACGTGTCAGATGCAGTGGAAGATTGTGTTTTCCCAGTGAAGACTCTTAGGCAATTAGCCACGGCTTCATAGCCTTGCTGGAAGGCAATCTTGATGTCCTCTTCTATGGGTGCTCTGTTGAATTCAGAGCACTACATTTTTGCATAAGATTATGAATTTTGCTTCTACATTGGTGTGATAAAACCAAAATTGTTTGCAATTTATTATTTGGATGCAATATTTCATTTATTGATACTTACAATTCTTGCGGCTAATTTCATATAACCACCAGAGCCATGTTTGTGTTGCCCATGTTTTTCTAGTCTTGCCTTTGTTTCCATCGATGTGTCGGGTAGCCTATGAAAATTTTGAAATACATTAGATTATGTAAAAAGAAAGAGTAATCAGTATATAATTACATTGTTGATAGTATCACATACCTTCCTTGGCCTAGTGGTGTATTTCCTTTTTTTTCTTTTCAGCCTTCTCCTTTCCATCCAACACCAAGTCCTTCCACTCCCTCTTCGGAATCACGGGGGGACGCTCGTACTTTTTTTTCTTCTCTAAATGTGACCTATATTGGTCCCTCACATACTTTAGATAGGTACCAGCTTTCTTAAGGACCTTGGTTCGGTTGAATGTATTATCACTGAATAGCACAACTAAATAGTTAATGAGTTCATCTTTTAAATCTTGATTTTGGGCATTCCACTATGTACGTATGGTGGGCCCGAAGAGATCCAATGTCATATCACCTAGATGTTTATAAAAAACATCATTTCCTGCAAAATGATCATGGGATCATTAGTCTAAAAAGAGTGATCAATAAGTAAATTTCAATTGGATTATATATAATAATAATTAAAAAAAATTAAAGTACCTAGGACCTTCTCTATCTTTATGGGAATGAAATCCTCAATCACCACAAATGTGACCAGAAATGTTCCCGTACTAGTAATACGGGAAGATCCAAGAAATGTTGCTAAAACATCACCAGTACTAGTGGCCTCTGCATCACTAGTACTACGTGATGCCTGCATGCTATGTGTTTCCAACATTTCATTCGACAATATAGGCATGGATGATGGGATCGGATGATGTGATGTATGTGCAGGAAGATCAGGATGGACACTTGTACCAACCCCTACTCCGCGGACAACACCTGCAGTACCCTGATCATGGCCAGCAAAATCATGAGGACGCAAAAGATCCTATAAAAACAACACATATTTTAGTTCATGACATAAAATAGTACAAAATATAAAACCATGAATGAACTTATGTTATAATTAAAGACCTCATGACAGCTTACTTGCAAGTTTTATACTCTCTCAGTCAATATTGTAACCCTCTCTCTTATCTCATCTGTTTGAGGCACTATGAATAACAATTGAAGGATTTCTTCATTGTATTTTTTTGTGTCTTCCTTATCATATCGAGAGGGTTTTTTGAATATGTGATGTCATCATCCAATAACAGTGACTGCACCTCAACCCTATGGATGCTCTCCTCTACTGTTGGTTCCTTTCCCCAATCAGTCAATTGCAACAAGAATATTAAAAACATTATCAAAATTAACCCAATAAACTTATGAAAAAAACATAATAATAAAACATTTTGCTCGTATCTAATTTGTACAATTACAATGAGGTAAACCTGTCGGGTACAAGCGCCTGAAGATGCATCATGATCTGTGGTCTGGGCTGGAGCCTTCCCCGTACAATCAATGTCTCGATGTGACAAAAATTAAATATAAAAAAACATTACCTAAATAAAACCAATAGACTTACGAAAAAAAACATAATAATAAAATGGTATATTGGAGTCATTAATTGGAGGTTGGGTAAAATGGTATATAGTACGTACCACCCCCATAGTAACTGTGTTTGTATCTAAGTGATTCAAATTGTAATCGATTAGCAACTCTTCCCCTACAGTTATTGATTTTATCACACATATGAATACATGGTTTCCCTCGCGCGCCTCGAATATGCAATTGGGTTGTTTATTTGTTGACCCAGGTCGTGTACTACTTATAAACCCTACAATATTCCCTAATTCTTTTGGCCTTCCATCAATGTACATAGCCACTCCTTTATTTTGATCCTTATCTTTTAGTTGTATATAATTTGCTAACAGTGCATACCTACACATACTTCGTGTATATCGAACCAGTTGCATCCAATCTTTGTAACTGTAATAGGGTCTAACATACTCCATCAATTCAGTAACTTTTTTGTAACATACCTTTATGTCATCCATACAAAATGGGCCCAAACCATGTAATGACAATGGTGCTATGCGATATATCCTCTCGTTGACACAAAAATCAGTGTTTATTGGAGGAAGTTCCTTGAGTACCCATTGTTTATGTAGATGTTTGTACCTCAAGGGCACCTTGATGTCGCCTGCTCTCATCATCATAAGAACATGACCCCTATTCAGCAAGAAAAAATCCCATGCATTTACAGAATTTTCTTCTAATATTTTGATCTCTAGTTGATCTCCCTCTTTTAGACCTACTACATGTCTCGCTTTCCTCTTCTCTTCCTAAATTTTCCTTGCTTGAGGAAGAAAGGTTTGAAAAATACCTATTTGGTGGTACCTGCACTCATAAGGATGTTGGATGAAGTTCTTTCATGGTGATGTGATCCCAAGGTGACATTATGATTAATCTATCATTTCATTGCTAGAATTTGACTAGTTATAAAGTAATCAAGCCTTGATAGATTGCAAGTTATTGCTACTACCGTCCAAATGTGTCCATCACAAATCAAATCAATGTATGAAGGAGACTGTCCCTTGCAATTAATGACTTTAAACTTTGTAACAAGTGTTAAATGTGACTATGGTCCACCAGTTACACAACCAATGCCTCATATGTATTGTGCAAAAGAATGGTTTCACCATACATAATATTTTGGTTTAAGTTGTCTTGAAAAAGACTAATTAGAAAACTAATAAACATAATTCAGGTGCATGTGTGAGGCGCTTCAGTTGTCCACTGATAAACTCCATATGTCTAAGTGGTTAACGGGGAGGGAGTGTGTACTAGGACTGGTTTCCATGACGCAACCAGGTGCTTGAGGGGAGTTACCTTGGTGTTTTGAAATGGTTTTGATGACTTTTGACACCTCTTGAAGGCTCTTTGTATTTGGGCTTGCGAAAGTTGTATTAACTTTCCTTTATGGTTGGATAGAGGGAAGACACGGCTTTCTTTTTGATGTGATTTGACAAGTTTTCATTGAGTATAAAAGAAGATATCACCATTTTAGCAGGAACTGGTCTGAAAACCCTCAAAACTAGGGTTTTGATTGAAGAATGGTTTTTTCTTCCATCTCCATGTTGTAATAATGTTAATTATTCGTGGTATGGAAGATATTTGTGTATATTTTCATATTTTCAGGGTTCTAGAGAATGGCATGTTGTGTGGAGGAATTTTTGCAATGTTCTAGGCCTGGCATCCTCATGTGACAGGCCTAGATTGTGAAGCAAAAAGTTGAGTTTTTCTTGTTTAGGGTGATTTTAACTATGAAGGCACTTAGGAGTGATAGACATGGGTGTAACTAGCCTATAAGAACCTGTTTCAAGGCTTTGGCGTGAAGGGGAGAGCCTAGATAGTCAATTGTCTTGTTGTAGCCTGCTAATTAGGCATCTTGGAGCAGCGTTGTTTTGGTCCATTTCTCTTTTATTGTCCACTATCAAGAAAGAAGGTTTTGAGAATTTGTAGGGGCATATATTACTTGTCTAAGTTCAATGGTTTGGGCCTAATAGAAGCTTATATGTGGATTTTATTTTGACTATCCTACCGAGTAGGGCTACAAGCCTTTTAGTGGTAAAGAGGCCTAGTGGTTAGAGCGATGAGAAAATGGAGTTTCCTAAGTGAAAAATTGAGTGTCATGGTTCGGTTTAGTCCTAATTGACATGATCCAAGTGGATACAAGCCCTCTTTATTTTTTGAGTACAAGAACCCTAGTTGGGGGGGTCTTTTCCTTGAAGGAATAGTGGATTGGAAAGGTCAACTTAAAGAGCATTTGAGAGAGTTGTGCTGAGTTGGTGGTTTGATCATCTAGTTGATCATCTAAAGAAGCTTCCCCTGCTCACTCTACATCATGGTTGAAGATAGTTTGGGTATGAGATGATTTAAAAATCCTTCCAAGGCCCGAGAAAATGTTGTTGGAGGAGTTGATACCAAAATTTCATATCAAATACCATGTTTGTGAAGTAATTTTTTGTGTTTTTACTATTTTTCTAAAGTTCTTTTGTGTTGTATGGATCTGTACAATCTTGAAATGCTCTGAGATCATTGGTGTAGATAAATATATGTGTTCCCTTTCATTTTCATTTGTTTTGAAGTGCTAAATCACTCTTTTGTGGGAGAAAACAATCAAATACAGGGACTACCCTATTTTTCTTGTGTAAGGGTTTGAGGGATAAATAGAAATGGCATCCACCAATCTACCCACTATCTTGGAAATGTAACTCAATGGATTGGTGTGCAACATTGTATGATAGAGGTTCATTGCATTTGGGGGTCTGTTAAAGCAAGAAACTTGGCATTGAAGTGATTCCCTAGGGCTGACAGGGGCAATTTTCTTGTGAATTTGTGGTTGTTAAGTTAGGGTTTGTCAATTTGATGGATATCTTGGTAGAGTCATGGTGACACTATTTGATGGTCCAATCTCTACTTCGAAACAAAAATATCTCTAACAACTCTAAGAGCTATAATGGGATGGCATTAAAGGAACCTTCATATGAAGGATCTTCTAATGAAGAACCTTTGAATTAAGGTCTTCATTTGAAGGTCCTCCATGCAAAGGTTTCTTTTATAAAGCATTTTAGACATGAAATATTTAAAATAAAAAATGCCTTCATTCGAAAGTCTTGACATGGCATCATTTTTAAATGAAGGTTCTTCATTCAAAGTTCATGAAAGGACATTTGATGCAATCATATGCCTTGTTAAAGTTTTAACTTAATAGTAAGGGTATCATGAGTAGCTTGTTGGGCCCATTCAACAATATCTCAAGCAATAGGTTTAATTGTGATCGCAATGATATTGACAAAGATTTTGTAATCTAGGTGTTGAGAAGCATAATTGACCACCATCGTAGGAAAGATTCTTCATTCTCACTTTTAGGTGTTAAAATTTAACAATACCTTGATTGATATAAGAGCCCAAAGAGCCTTTCTCCATGGTATCCAAGTACACATAGCAGTGGTCTTATCTTATATGGTTGGATATGATTTAAAGAACTTAGTGGGACTTACTTATGAGTTCTCAAACATGATATCAAAGCAAAACAGGTTCATTTATGACCTAGTATTATTGCATAAATAAATTAAAAATTTGTTTTTGTTTACATTCAATATCCCTCATTTTGTGTAGACGATTCTCTTTGTGTAGGGTACTTGTGAAAGCCATGAGATCCAAGTTCCTAAAAAAAATTGCATACAAATTTTTGTTGTGTATATGGATATGTGCTTTGTGTTTCCATTTTGTTTTGTGAAGCATTAAGCAAAGAAAATATCAACCAACATCTTCTTCAAGGTATTTATGCACTTGAGAGAGGTTTTGGGTTGTAATTACTTATGTACATTGTTGTTTTGAGGCTATTAATATAAGTTGTGGGGCTTGCAAGTTGCTTGTGCATGACGAAGTAAAGACCAATCTGCAAAGAATTCAAAGATTCACATTTAGCATTGGAAGAATCAGGTGTAGACCATTATGGCATGTGAAGACTATGTATTAGGTTGATCTCTGTGCATATCATTTGTGAACCATGAGCTTTTATCTAAGGTTTTTTTTCTGCTTGGCATGAATCTCTTTGCCTGTGTGATCCTGTGTGTTAATATGTATTCATGATCTTTGTGCATGCATGCTCTAGATGCAAAACTTGAGCACAATATCATAGAGGTCGATCCACATTTACTCCCATTGAATTTTTGAGGTGAATTTGAAACCTTTGTTCGAGGCATGAAGCTCCTATTATCCCTATTATGCATGTGTAAAGATTGCATCTAAATTGGAAACTAGGCATGAAAAATGCAGGTTAAAGAGAATGGGGGTGCCAAACTTACAATACTCATTGTCCCTTGGTCATGGATTTTCCCTAACTACTCTCAACCTCATCCTTGGCGCTAGTATTGACCTTGTTTTCATTCCTCCAAACTCTTCCTCGGCATTGTTATTCACCTTGTTTTCACTCCTCCAAACTCTTCATCAATGCTAGTATTGGCCTTGTTTTAACTTCAATCTCTTCCTCGACACTAGTATGGACCTTGTCTTCACTCGTCAAAACTCTTCCTCTCTTCCTCAGCATTGGTATTGACCTTTCACTTCTCCAATTTTTACAAGCTAGGTTTTTTAGAGTATGTTAATTAAATTGAGAAATTTGGCGCCATTTAGCGTATAGGTTTCAATATTCTTTAATATAGTTAAGTATGTATTAGCTATATTTACATAATAAATTATATAATTATTCCACTTATTATAATTATATATTATATTCTTTAACAAAATTATTAAATACATATAAAATTATTATAATAAATAATTAATAATAAGTATATTTTTATATAATACAAATTATAATTTATATAATATATATTTAATATAATAGTAATATTAGATTAAATTATATATAATATAATTATATTTACCATTATATAATAGTATATATAGGATTTTACCTGGTATTTTAGTGGATTTTACCATTACACTATAGCTGGTTTACCATTAAATGGCAGTTGAAACTTGTTTTCCAATGACACAATATATGTAGCATGCTATTTGATTAAAGATATGATAATTCTCCTTTAAGACCTCTTCAATGTACCCATTGCACACTTAAGGAGACAAAGATAAATAGAGGGAAGAAAATATAGAGAGAGAGGAAGATAATGAGAAACATACCAATAGAAAGGGAGACAAAGAGATAGAGAGAGGTAGAGAGATAAAGAGATAAGGATGAATAGATAGAGATATAGGGAGGGTGATTGATATATCTCTCCATGTCACTCTCTATCTCTCTATATCTCCCACTATCTATGTCACTCCCTCTTCCCCCCTCTATCTATTGAGCTATCTCTCCCTCTCCCCCCTTTCTCTCTCATTCATTCCATCTCTCCCTCCATCTCTCCTACTTCTATATCTCTATATCTATTTCTCTTTTTATCTCCCTCTCCTCCTCTCTCTATCTCTCACCATCTCTCCCTCCCTATCCCCCCTATCCGTGGACTCTCTATCTCCACCTCTCTTCCTTTCTCTTCCCATATATCTTTATCTCTCTCTCTCTTTCACCATCCCCTCTATCTCTCTATATCACCCCCTTTCTATGTCTCTCCCTCTCCCTCTATATATATTGAGCTATCTCTCCCTCTCTCCCCTATCTTCTTCTCTCTCTCCCTTTCTACATATCGCTCTCCCTCTCCCCCTCTTCTTTCTCTCCCTTTTCTACCTATCTATCCCCTCTCTTCTCTCTCTTCCTCTTCAACCTATCTCTCCCTCTCTCCTCCTCTACCTATCTATATCCCTTTCTCTCCCTCCCTCTCTCTATCTCCCCCTCTCTATCTCTCACCATCTCTCCCTCCCTATCCCCCCTATCCATCAACTCTCTATCTCCACCTCTCTTCCTTTCTCTTCCCATATATCTCTATCTCTCTCTCTTTCTTGTCCCCCTCTATCTCTATATCACCCCCTTTCTATGTCTCTCCCTCTCCCTCTCTCCCCTATCTTCTCTCTCTCTCTATCTTCCTTTCTACATATCGCTCTCCCTCTCCCCCTATTCTTTCTCTCCCTTTTCTACCTATCTATCTCCCTCTCTTCTCTCTCTTCCTCTTCAACCTATCTCTCCCTATCTCCCCTCTTCTCTATCTCTCCTCCTCTACCTATCTATATCCCTTTCTCTCCCTCCCCTCTCTATCTCCCCTCTCTATCTCTCACCATCTCTCCCTCCCTATCCCCCCTATCCATCGACTCTCTATCTCCACCTCTCTTCCTTTCTCTTCCCATATATCTCTATCTCTCTCTTTCTCTTCCCATATATCTCTATCTATCTCTCTTTCACCATCCCCCTATATCTCTCTATATCACCCCCTTTCTGTCATGCCCAAAAAATTTGCTAGAAAGAAACCAACAATTTTTTTTTAAAGATAAACGTGTACAAACATTGTTCATCATTAACAAGGCATGCACATAACAACTAAAATCTATGTATGGAATGATGTTGGATGAGCAACCTCATAACCATCACATCAGTCAAGAGTGAGGTGTGGAAAACAACTCATTCAAGTGAAATAATATAATTAATGTAATCAACGATGACATGACTACAAAATAGCTCATCATAGATATTTAACAGTTTTAAGCTCTCTTTTTTCTATATACTTTTTAATCTCCATAAAACCAAGTAATATTTGTATGTATAATTTTGTTCACATTCAATGATAATATTTTTAAAAAAATAATGATAAATAATATAGGTATATTGATATACAAATATAATATAATTATGAATAAATTATATATATATACATCCCCTTTGCTTCTTTTTTTTTTTTAAAGAAACAAAGAATTTTTTTTGGGTTTTAAAAAAGAATTTATATAAATAAGAAAGGTGAGAAATTTTAGGAAGACTAAAAGAATAAGTTGTGGAATAAGAATCAAGAACTTAAAATAGGGAATCTAAATATATCTAAAGAAAATCATTTTAACAAATAATGTTTAAATATATTTAGAGGTATCTTAATGGTCATCCAACATCATTCCATACATATATTTTAGTTGTTATGTGCATGCCTTGTTAATGATGAACAATGTTTGTACACGTTTATCTTTTTAAAAAAATTGTTGGTTTTTTTTCTAGCAAAATTTTTGGGCATGACACTTTCTATGTCTCTCCCTCTCCCTCTATATATATTGACCTATATCCCCCTCTCTCCCTTTCTACATATTGTTTTCCCTCTCCCCCTATTATTTCTCTCCCTTTTCTACCTATCTCCCTCTCTTATCTCTCTTCCTCTTCAACCTATCTCTCCCTCTTTCCCCCTCTTCTCTATCTCTCTTCCTCTACCTATCGATATCCCTTTCTCTCCCTCACCCTCTCTATCTCCCCCTCTCTATCTCTCAACATCTCTCCCTCCCTATCCCCCCTATCCATCAACTCTCTATCTCCACCTCTCTTCCTTTCTCTTCCCATATATCTCCATCTCTCTTTCTCTTCCCATATATCTCTATCTCTCTCTCTTTCACCATCCCCCTCTATCTCTCTATATCACCCCTTTCTATGTCTCTCCCTCTCCCTCTATATATATTGAGCTATCTCCTCTCTCCATATCTTCTTCTCTCTCTCCCTTTCTACATATCGCTCTCCCTCTCCCCTATTCTTTCTCTCCCTTTTCTACCTATATATCTCCCTCTCTTCTCTCTCTTCCTCTTCAACCTATCTCTATCTCTCTCCCCCTCTTCTCTATCTCTCCTCCTCTACCTATCTATATCCCTTTCTCTCTCTCCCCCTCTGTATCTCCCCCTCTCTACCTCTCACCATCTCTCCCTCCCTATCCCCCCTATCCATCGACTCTCTATCTCCACCTCTCTTCCTTTCTCTTCCCATATATCTCCATCACTCTTTCTCTTCCCATATATCTCTATCTCTCTCTCTTTCTCTTCCCATATATCTCTATCTCTCTCTCTTTCACCATCCCCCTCTATCTCTCTATATCACCCCCTTTCTATTTTGGATATAGAGTAAGATTAGTTGTGTATCCTAACTAATATAGAGTAAGCTTTTTCATTTTAATTGACTACTACATAATAGTTTATGTCTTGAAAGAATTGTTTCCATTCTTTGTAGGTTTTACATTGGAATACAAATCATATTTAATTTCACGCCAATATACTTCTTTCATAAATCATATTTGTTTAATATCTTAAAAGATGTTAGTTAAATTGGAAAAGTTGTTTGAGTTAATTACTAAATTTGATCTAAAAATGTTCAACACTTTAGATATATTCAATTAGATATATATAGTTAAATTGGAGGTGTCATTTGAGTTAATAATTAAATAACGTAATAATCAATTAAAGCAAGGGACATAATTTTGGATGTGTTTGAATTTAATAAATTACAAATTAAAATAGACATTAATTACTTGAAATAAGTGCTTCATAACCCATCTAATCAAATCATAACCTATCAATAAGACAATAGGAATTTTCTAAAGAAAAGAACACTTGACCCAATCATAAGTGTATGACATTGCGAAGGGTGATTGGTCTAAAAAATCTAAACAACTTTGCAATTATTTCACTACTACAATCAATGTGTCATCTTTCATGAAATTTCCCAAAACACTATTCATTATGATCATATGGAAATTTCTAGGAGAGCTACAATAGTTGTAACATCATGAATTAAAATTAAACATTAAAAAGTACATCATGAATTAATTATGTAATGGCATAAAAATTTAAAACATCATGAATTAATTATGTAACCACATAAGTCAAATATAATTCTATCCAGAAATTAATATCAAATAGATAATATAATCGCATAACTCATACATTTCAATGTCATTGATCTTCTTATTCATCCAACTCTTTGTATATATCATTCAATCCAAATTCAACATTGTAAGGATTGGTCATATCATCATCATCGTCATTGATATCAGTTTCGATAATGTCATCATCCACACGGATATCATCTTCATCATCATTTTCTAGTTCCTCTTCTTTGAAATCTTCGTCAGGCACATCATCAACTAACTATTGACCTGATCATCATCTACATCATCTTCTAGTTCTTCAGTATCTTCTTCTTCCACCACATTATACTTTACCGTCCTTCCTCTTGGATCGTGTCTAACAAAAAATGACCAACCCAATTTACCTGAAACCTCTGAGTAAAATACCTGCTCACATTGGCTTGGAAGAACATAGGGCTCATTTCCAGCTCACTCGATCGACCTTGTATTAACCATGGTAAATCCATTATCATGATCAATAACAATTCTCTCAGGATCATTTTCATTCAATCATAACCTGTACCATAGGATGACGAACAGAACTAATTTGAAGGACTTAAAATCACACTCAAGTATATCATCCAAAATCCCATAGTGTCGATTTTCTAAGACTTTTGGATGTATGTCGCTTCTAGATGAAACATTAGTCACTTGAAAGACTGTAGTTATCCCAAAATCATGAGTTTTCTTCATGTGATCCAACTTTTTGATTCAAAATTTACGACCATTGCACCACATAGCCTTGTGGTGTTTCACCTACAATATGTCAAACATGTAAAAATTATTGCAATATCGTTAGTTGATAAACATATTTATTCTTGGCCGAATGTATCAACATATATATACATCAATATAATTGAAAATAATTAAATAATATGGGTGATTAATATATTTATACATACCTGTTTATCTCTTAAACCATATGCTAAATCAATTTCCCTTGGTGTAACATTGGAATCTCCATTACAATGAGCTTCTTTAACCAATGAAGCCACACATTCTCGTGTTAATGTGCAACCAGATTGTTGACATAATTTAATCCATACAGTCATCCAATCAAGATTTTATGTGACGTACAAATGTAGTGCATCCCACTCTCAACCAACTGTATCAAAAAAAATGAAACTCACAAACGACGTATAATTAGTGGTGCAGGAGCACCTATACCTCATTCTCAACTTGTGATTATTTGAAGGTGGACAGATGGTCAATAGGTAGAGTGAGTCTTTTGGATGTTTTTTTCTTGAGTAAGGTCAATTAAGACCGTTAGATATGTTCTAGGTGAAGTTTTGAGTTATGAGTTTGAGTCTTGCACTAAAGAGTTTTGTAGCCTTTTTAAGGAAAATTGGAGAATTTACATGTAAAAGGGTGCAAGGTTAGTGTCATGTCAATAATAAGGCTATTATCAAGCCACTAGCATGGTCTTAGAGGTGTCCTAGGAGTTTCAATACATTTTAAAGTTCAAAAAATTAAAACATTTCAATAGTGATGTTAACAACCTTGAAATTAGTGTGTTTTATGTTTCATGTGATCATAAAAGATTAAAAATTCAGTTGTAGAGGTATTTTTTCAGTATTTGAGGTGTAAATTATTTTAAAAGGCATAAAGTGACCATTTTAAACCCTCATAGCATGAGAAATAAAAAAGGTATAGTTGATGTCTTCAAGAGTTTTGTGAAGAAAAGCATGTGAAATGAGAGGTTCAAGCCTAGGTTTCAACAAAATATGTATGGGATATTTTATTTTATAAATTTTTACCCATGTGCAGACCTAATGGGTTGTGTTTGAGTTGGTTTTGAGGTCTAGGAGGTCATGGAAGTAGGAGATTCAATAAACCCCCATGATTTTGGCCTAAAACAAGGGTTTTTGGGTTTGGCAAGAATTTGGTAGTACAAGTAGAATATTTTTGTGGATTTGGAGGTTTGGAGGCATAAAAATTTATGCCTCAAGATTTCATGGGCATATTACAAGTTTAAAGACTAGTTGCTTTGTAAAATAGGCCTAATCAGCCTAATCAGCCTAATCAGCACAATCTAGAAAGGGTGATTTTGGTGATTTACTTTCCCTTGAAGTATGTTTAATAATTGCAAAATGGGTGTCTAAAACCATCAAATTTTTGTCTAGTGTTTTGGGAAAGTTTTGCGTTATTGGGAAAAACTAGGTTTGCACAAATACAAGGATTCAAGGAGTCAAAGTGTGAAATCTAACTTATGTTGTTTGTCAGGATTTGAGAGTTGTTTGGATTGTTTAAAGTGGTCATTCTAAACTTTTTGGAAGCCTCTTAAAGGCAAGTTGATAGATTGGTTGAGTTGAGCTTCCCAAGTCTACATCAATTAGTTAATTACCACGGTATACGACCTTAATTTATAATTGATGTATATTGAAGATTAATAATTAAATAAGTACAATATACATAAAAACCAAATGTAAAATGTATTATAATTACCTCTCACTTTCCTCAATCTACCTTTCCCCATCAGGTACTCCCCTTTCAATTTGTTAATGGAGTTGGGATCCCAAATGCGATCTACATGGATCTTTGTTGCAAACTTAGGAAGATATTCAGTAATGTACACCATGGTCTGGTATACCATATATCCATCCACCATAGAACCCTCAAGATGTGCTATTTTTCTAACCAAAGCCTTCAAAAATTTCAAGTGCCTCTCAACCATCCACATTGACCTTGTGTGTACAGGTCCATACAATTCAATCTCTTCAACTTGGTGTATGAGGTAGTGTTCTTGTGCATTGAAAAATGTCGAAGGTAGACACTTTTTCATTTCACACATTAGACGAGGAATTTTTTTCTTCCAATAATTTATATCTTCTTTATGGATTTCTTTAGATGACAGCCATCTACAAGTGATTCAAGGTGCAAATATATTAACGAGATTTAACAAAAATATACAATATATTACATAACAAGTAAAACAAATGGCAATTATAAGATCTATACAACAAATTGACAAATATCGCTACTTACCTCATGTATTTTTCAAGATCAAATATAACTTTCTTGAAATTGTTGTCGAAGTTGTCTGGGAGAGATAGAGATAGAAAGTACTGCAACAATTATAAAAGGATCTTTTCATTATTTTTTAAAAAGTAGTAAACATAATACACTGAAAAGTACATGCAGTATACAAATATATATATAATATACCAGAATAATTACCTTAATGAAGGTATCCCAATCATGCATTATCGTCCCTGACCCAAATTCACCTTTATGTGTTATGATATTGTTTATGTTCGCAGCAAATCCTATGGAAAATCGAATTTTTCATATGACTTCTTTTATAGCATTGTTTTGTTGCTCTGTTAATAACCAAGGAAGGGCACTTATATTAATTTGGTCTCCATCACTATTTAATTGAATTACATTTTTCATTGCATGATTGGATTCCTAAATGTCACTACAAATTTTGAAAAAAAAAAATTTGTCACGCCTTCCATCCAATATTTTCCATAACGTTTCTATTATATTTTTTTCGATATGCATTGTATCAAACAAATGCACAATTTGTAGCTGCTCATGGTAGGGAAACTACTAAATTACCTGGGATAACTTTTCATTCCCTATGGAAGCAAGCCATTAATACCTTGATGACCTTCATGAAGCATATTAGTTAAACAAATTAACAACGACAATCATTGTCAATTGCAGCATGAGCAAACAAAACACAATATAAAAATATAAATTCCAAACATATCATATATGATAGATAAAAAATTTGATCTAATGTATAACCTTGACGATTAATTCTATTATATTCCAACTTCCATGGGCGAGGTGTCATTCTTTGTGGTTTTGATGTAGTATCTTCTTTCCCATTGAAAAGATGTTTTTCAGTAGCTCAATACTTATGATTTTTTTAGAGGAAGTTCCTATACTCATCAAACACCTACTTTTCTAAACTTGTTGAACGACGAGATTTCATCTTTGGACCAAAAATTGGACATGCAAATTTTCCCTTTGTTTGAAGACCTGCAAGATCATATATAATTGGATTAAATATGTCAATTTCTATAATTATATATAATGAATAGATTATTTTAAAAACATGCATGATATCTACTTCATAAAATTAAATATCGTTATTTAAGTGCAGTCGAATGTTATAACATACCACAAAAATGTGTTAACCCTGGAGCATCATGAATTGTCCATACAAATATTTCATGGAATTGAAATTATCTTTGTCCTATTGGTCTAGAGATGTCATACATAGTGATGCCATTCCATAACTTTAGTAACTTGTCGATAAGAGGCTCGATATATACATTCATATCTTTAACTCGGTACTTACCTAGTTGAATGAACATAAACATTACATAATTATTATAACCATTTTACTCCAATATATATATTAATTAATGTACATGACTCTTAAATGAAAAAAATATAAGTCATTATGCAACAAATAAGACAAATGAGATGCTACTACGTTAAAGAAAATTTATGTAAACAAATACCCGGAACAATCCTTGTCAACATTATGTGCTCCCTCTTTATTGACATCCATGGAGGAATGTTATTGTTGATAACAAAAACAAGCCACACCGAGTAAATAGATCTCATCTCTCCAAATGGATTGACACCGTCCACTGCCAATGAAATCCTGAGATTACAAGGTTCTTCGTTAAAGTGTGGTCATTTTTCTTCCATGTCCCTAAATGTAAAACCATCCACAGGAATTCAAAAAATGCCATCTCAACTTCTATTCTGTGCATGGTAATCCATAAATTGCGCTAAGCTTTCGCACCTAAATAATCTTTGCATACGTGGAATAATGGGAATATAACGAAGAACCTTGTGAGGCACCTTTTTTGTTAGTTGATCTGTTCGATATCTATTGATATGACATTCTAGGCATTCTGTTGCAAATTAATGTTGTTTATGATATATAATATGATCATTGGGACATGCATCTATTGCTTGATACTCCATTCCAATATCTTTCATAATGGCAGATAAATCTCGGTATGAGCGAGGTAAAATATTAGATGGTGGTAACAAAAATTCACCTATCAATCTACAACAAAAAAATAATTTGTTAATATAAGAATATTAATGGTACATATTTCATCCTTTATTTACTAGTGATGAACTAACAACAATTAAAATAAATGAAAAAAGATGACATATATGACATACCTTAACATCCGTGAGATTTCTATGTTGGATAAACTATTCATAACCTTCAAGTTCTCCAGCAACAATACAGTAGAGAGAAGAGTTGTTTCAGAGCCTTCATAAACAAGCTCATGTGCCTTCTCAAGTACAGGTAAATCATGAACATCATCAAATTCATCTTGATCATCATGATCAGCTGCGCCACTAAATGTGTCATGGATCAATGTATTTGTACCATCATCTTCAACTGTGTTTTCTGGTGCATGATCATCTTCTTCCATAGGATCATTAACTTCATATTCGATATTCATAGCTCCATGTTCCCCCACTTGCAAAACCACATTCTCCAGGGCGTGATAATCCATATCTTGTGCCCTAGGGTGCCCCACCTTTATAATAATGATCGACACAAATAAACCATGATCATGATCAAATGATTTTTTATATATATAAAAATGTTAAAACGATATAAACATTTACAAATTCAATCAATATAAAGACATATAATGAACAACTTACTAATGGACGATAATCATGCCCCCCTTCAACATGACCATGTTGCCTATAATGTTTCTTAGTTGTAATTAAAAGTCTTCTCGTCTTTAATCCCTTGCAATTATTGCAAGGACAATAACATTTCCCATCACCCTTTCTTTTCAATCTAGCCCACATTCTAGCAATTGTCTATTCATTTTGTTATGCACTAATATTATCTGACATGATTTTTCTTTACCAAGCTTGAATATTTAGATCTTCAAAAAATATCAAACTCAAACTCCAATAATTTTTAATCATAGATAGGTAACAAAATCGAATAATTCTGATATTTTACACCAAAAAAATTTAACATGCAACCACCCCTACAAAAGAGAAGATAGTCTGAAGTTAATGAACCCAAAAAACACTTTAAAATGCTAATTCTAGAACTTATTAAATTCTGATTTTACTATGATTTCCAACCGTTAGACTCCTAAAATCATAATATTGAACTTGCACAACAAAATCTGGAAATGAAATTCTGAAAATGCACAAGTCTAAAAATGAAATCTAATGAGATGTTGCTTTAAAATATGATTTTCAAACCTGGAAGTACAAATCTAACTTCACAAATGAATTCTAGAAAAAGACAATGACTACCCTCAATCTGGCGATATCTTCTTGAATTTTTTCTAATTTTTCCCAAGAAAATTGTCCTTAGTTCTCCACAAACTATCGCAAGTATAGCAAATTAGCAAGTAGAGAAAATTCGCAAGTAGAGAAAATTTGCCAATATAGCAAAACAATGTCGCAATAAATAGGCGAACTCACTTTTATTTATGTTGGCCATAATTTGATTTTTTCAAATTTTGCATGTTCATCAAAATTTTGATGAACGTCGGGGATAAAATTTTAAAAATTTGAAAATTACACATCAAATATCACAAGTACCCGACAATACATCAATTATACATCTTTTGTCGGAAATTTTTGTTAGATTTTGCAGTCAAATGAGTTAGTGAAATTGTAGACTCCCACTCGAACCCTGCCCGACGCCACTCTCAAACACTCCATGTTTTTACTTCTGCAAAAAAATTAGGTGTCCGACTTGTTGGTTATGTGGAATTTTTTTTATTTTGATGCAACTAAAGGAAGTGTAGTTGTTGGTGTTGTCTATATTGTTGTATTAATGATGCTTTGATTAGTTGCTTTATGTTGTCATTAGTAAGCCAATGGTTTCAACCTCTAATGTTGCTTTGATAATAATTTATCTATGGATGTATGATTGAGTTGCTAGGTTGAAGTTGGTTCTAGAAGTACTAAAGATGATGAGGATGTGTTTCTGGTGCTTGGTTTCCAAGTGCTTTTGAGAAATTTTGATAAAAAGAGGAAACAATGAGTTGTACTGTGTTATGGGTTGAAGAGTAGTTTTTGGTGTTGCTTTACAGTTCTTCTAGGTCGAAGATATGCTTGTGTGTTTTAGATATTTTGATCAGAGGTGTTAAAAGGTGTTGTATCTAGAATTTGGTGTGCTAGAGTGCTTTGCAAAAGAAGTTGTGTTCACCAATGTGTGAACTGTGCAGAGGTGTCTAGGAGAATTTTTTTTGCTCTACATTTCTCCATAGCTTGGTTTTAGGTCATGTGGAACTAAAATAGTGTTGGTATCTTTCTTCAATTGATTTTGCTCAAGGTTTAGTGCTTCAGAAGTTGTTTTCTTGAGTTACAATGTATGGCAGAGTTGTTTGAGTGTATTGCATGTTTACATTCTTCAGGTGAAAGTAGTTGCAAAGGAGTTTGTTGGATTTATGGGTATTTGTGGAATATTCTAGATATTGTTCAAGTGACATTTTTTTCTGCAAGTTGTTGGATCAAAGGAAGTGTGTACTTAAGATATTAATGGTGTTTGCACAAGTAACATCCAACCTTGGGTGTTTACACTACTTGCAAAAATTTTGGAAGCATGGTGTGGCATGTATGAGTGGATTTAGGTCCTAGCTAAGGTGTGTTGTAGTCTACCTTCATTCCTTTCCATAGTGAGAATGCTTTGGTGTTGACCTAATTTTAATTTGCACAGTTGAGATGCATACTCAACCTTGGAGAATGTTTTCAAGGTTGAAGATGATATAAATATGAGTTGATTTGTTGAGGGATGTGAAGATAGATGAGTATGATGCGAGTGATGTGAATTGCAGAGTTGTAGGGTGAGAATTTGTAAAGTGTAGTGTGAGCTTTCATGTGTTAGATTAGTAAATGCAGTGAGCAGAAGGTGTACCTACAATTCTTCAAAGAGATTGAAAAGGTGTTGGTGATATTGTGGTGGATTTTTCTATTGCTTTGAGATGGATTTCTCATTGTAACACTCTTCTTTATCTTATTTTCTATTCTGGAAATGAGCCCTATTGTATTCGGTGTTGATATTACTTTATATTGCGAGCTAATCCTCACTGTGGTTTTTCCCATCTTAGGTTTTCCATGTAAATCTAGTGTTCTCTTGTGTATGGTGTTGATTATGTTTCAGTTTTTGTTATTTAATTTTCATTCTAAATTATTATAACAAATTAAGGGTTAATTTAATGAATGTGGATCTAAATGTTTATGAGGGTTTTGAAGTTTTAAGGTACAACGGATTCACCCCCCTCTCAGTTGTCTTGTGCAAATGTCAATAATTGGTATCAAAGAAAGGTTCCTTGGAAGAAAGCTTAAACACTTGAGGTAGATCTGGGATGACACACAAGAAAGAGATTCATGTGTTTGATGGAATGAATTATGCATTTTGGAAGACAAGGATGGAAGTTTTTGGTTTATCTTGGATTTTGTGTCTATAAATCTATTGAGAATGGATATAATGCACCTACAAATGATCCAAGTATTGATTCTAAGATTAGAGACTATGAAAGCAATGGTAAAGCAAGATATGCTCTCTTAAATGGTCTTGCTAATTTTGAATTAGTGAAACTTATGAATTTGAAAACTACTAGAGATATTTGGGTAAAGCTAGAATTTATGAAGGAAATGATAAGGTCAAACAAGATAAGATGTAGAATCTAAAGATCATGTTTGAGAACATGTGGATGTATGAAGATGAAAACATTACAAGCTACATGCAAAGGGTAGATGAATTTTTCAATTCCATCAAAGGTCTTGTTGGAAAACTCAAAGAACCAGAAGTGGTAAAGAAAATTCTCAGAACTCTTCCTAAATCTTATAGCCATAAAGTTTTTACTATTGAGAAATTTGAAAATTTAAATCAATATAACAGAGATCAGTTGTATGGTTCTTTAACTACTTTTGAGATGAGAGAATTTGGTACAAATAGTGGTATAAAAGTTGAGACTTCTTTTAAGGTTGAAAAATTAGAGGAGATTAAGGAATTAGATCAGGAGGATCTTAATGATATGGAAGCCAACTTTGTAAGGATAATGAAGAAGAGTACTAGAAATTATAGTGGTAAGTTTCCTTTCAAATGTTTTAGTTATGGAAAAATAGGTCATTATGCCTCAAGAGGTCCAAACAGAGCTTTGAATAACAAAATAAGGAGAACAAAGGTAAGATGATTAAGAAAATTTATTATGTTAGAGAAGATGTAAGTATTTCTAATGTTGAATCTAATTATGGAGATGATGATGATGGTGAATTCTTGTTCATGGCTTTAAAAGATGATTCTATTTCTGCTAACTCTGAGAGATGTCCGAGGGAAACAAAAGGATAAGACTAAAGGTACTTTGGTATCTACTTTTCATGTTAGATAGGAGAAGAACTATTGGATCATTGATAGTGGATGCTCTAATCATATGAGTGGTGATAAGAGTAAGTTTGTTAAACTTGAAAAATATGAAGGAGGATGTGTTAGATTTGGTGACGATACATCTACTAAGATATGTGGAAAAGGTTCTATCAGTTTTGATGGCAAGCATAATATTGATGATGTTTACTATGTCAAGGCTTAAGGCATAACCTCTTGAGTGTTGGAAAAATGTGTAGCAAAGGATACAATCTTATGTTTCAAGATGATGGATGTGAGATCAAAAAAGGCTCAGAGACTATGATTTTTGTTGGAAGAAGGATAGATGGAAATGTTTTATCAACTTAATGGTGCTAATGGTCATTGCTTTATGAATCAAATTAATAAAAGCTAGCTATGACACAGGAGGATGTGTCACATCAATTTTGATAACCTAGTAAGAATCAATTCAGTTCAAGATGTGATAGATCTGCCAAAGATTACAAAGCCTATCAATGATGTCTGCAAGGATTGTCAAGTTGGAAAGAAAACAAGAAGAAGCTTCAAAGTTAAAGAACAATCTACTACCAAACTGTTGGAATTGATACATACAAATATTTTTGGTCCTACAAGAGTAAGAAGTCTTCAAGGTGATAGGTATTTTGTGCTATTGATTGACGATTATTCTAGAATGATATGGGTTACTTTTCTCAAAGAAAAATCATAAGCTATAGATAAGTTTAAAGCATTTGAATTTATGGTTGAGAATGAAATGGATATGAAAATAAAATGTTTGAGGTTTTACAAAGGTGGAGATTTCACCTCCAATGAGTTTAACATCTTTTGTGAGAATCATGGCATAAAGAGGCACTTGTTTTCCCTTAGGACTCCTCAACAAAATGGAGTGGTTGAAAAAAAGGATAGGACTATTCAAGAAGCTGCAAGGAAAATGATGAAAGAAGCAAATCTATCGGAAGTATACTGGAGAGAAGCAATTCATACTATTTTTTATATACTTAATAGAGTCCAAGCAAGAGAAAACAACACAAAGACTCCCTATGAGCTATGGTATGGAAGGATCCCTATTTCCAAGTACTTCAGAGTGTTTGGAAGAAAATGTTATATCACAAGAGATGAAGAAAACTTAGAAAAGTTTGATGTAAGGTTTGATGAAGGTATCTTCCTTAGATATTCTACTAGAAGCAAATCTTACCAATGCTACAACAAGAGATTGAGAAATATTTTTGAGATTGAAAGTGTCAAAGTTGATGAAGATCTATAGAAGAATTCAATGGTGATAGATAGGTATGAATCAAATGAATCTTCTTGTAAAGAAGATGAAAAAGATAAATAAAAAGAAATGCAAATTGAAGAGGAAGAAGCTCTAGAAAATACTCCTAAAACTTCTAAGTATGTGCAAAAGAATCATTCTAAAGAACAGATCATTGGAGATAAGAGAAAAGGTATAGTGACAAGAAAGAAATCTATTGAAGAATAAGTAAATGTATGTTTACTCTTTGAATTTGAACCTAAAACAGTGATTGAGGCATGCAAAGATGAATATTGGATCAAGATATGGAAGAAGAATTGTTGTAGATTGAGAAGAATTTGACTTGGGAACTCCCAAAACTAATAAACAAAAATGTGATTGGAACTAAGTGGGTATTCAGAAACAAACTAAATGAGAATGGAGAAGTGGTAAGGAACAAGGCAAGGCTTGTGTATAAAGGCTACTCACAAGTTGAAGGAATAGATTTTGAGGATATATTTGATCTGGTGGTAAGAATGGAAGCTATCAGGACATTTTTGTAGCACACAAGAATTTCAAAGTTTATCAAATGGATATGAAGTCTATTTTCTTGAATGGAGAATCAAAAGAAGAGGTATACATAGAACAACTAGAAGGATTTTAGTTATCAAAAAAATTGGATATGGTCTGTAGATTGAAGAAGACATTGTATGGATTTAAGCAAGATCCTAGAGCTTGGTATGCAAGATTGGATAGGTATTTGATATCACAAGGATTTAATAAAGGTATCGCATATAGCAATCTTTACTTTAATTTTGAAAAATATCAGATCTTGATTGTGGTTTTATATTTTGATGACATAATCTTTGGAGGAAATGAAGCTATGTGCAAGAAGTTTATAGAGGAAATACATAAAGAGTTTGAAATTTGTCTATTTTTGGGGAGATGAATTTCTTCCTTGGACTACAAATAAATTAGACAGATAAAGGTATTTTCATCTCATAATCAAACTATGTCAAGGAAATGTTGAAGAAGTTTGGAATGGAAGATTCTAAACCGGTATGTACTCCCATGGTTACTGGTTGCAAGTTGAGTAAGAATGATGAAACTCTTAATGTTGATTAGAGAAATTATAGATCAATGATTGGATTACTGCTATATTTAACTGCTACTAGACCAGATATCATGCATGCGGTTTGTCTTTTGGCTAGATTTCAAGAAGATACTAGAGAGTCACATGTTGTAGTAGTGAACAAGATATTCAGATACTTGAAGGGAACTCTAGATTATGGCCTCTAGTATCCAAAGGATACTGATTTTTCTTTGAGTGCTTACACAGATGCAGATTGGGTTGATTGTGTGGATAACAGAAAAATTATAAGTGGTGGTGCATTCTTTCTTGGATGCAAATTGGTGGCATGACTAAGCAATAAACAAGATTCAGTTTCTTTATCTACTATAGAGGCAAAATATATTGCAGCAATATCTTGTTGCACACAAGTGTTGTGGATGAGGCAAAACTTGAAGGATATCAAAATGGTATATGATGAACCAGTTTCTATCTTTTGTGATAATACAAGTGTTATCAATATTTCAAAGAATCTAGTAATGCATTCAAGGACAAAACATATCTCAATCTGGTATCACTTTTTGAGAGAGAAGGTTGTAGAGAATGAAGTGAAGCTTGAATATGTGCCTACAAAGGATCAATTTGTTGACATATTTACTAAGGCTCTTCCTAAGGATACATTTGAGTATCTCCAAGAGAATTTAGGGTTCATTATCCCTCCTTCTTTGAACTAGATGCATAAAGGGATGCATCAGTCTAGTGGATATCAATATTTATTTGGTTTGGACTAATGTTGGTGGCTACCTCTCAAGGGGAGTAGGTAGTGACGTTATTGGTTTTTACAATCAGAGAGAGTGAGTGTTGTCTTTATGCAATGGTTGTTGATTAGTGTAGTATGGTGTGTTCTCCTAAGGGGCAGTATACTAAGCCATGAAAGAAGTTCAGTTACATGGAAGTTATGAGAAGGTTGATTAATGTCAAAGGAGAAATGTAAGTAATGCAAATCTTTTGTCCTTTTCCATTGATGTCAAAGGGGGAGAATGAATCATGTGAAAAATATAAGTTGAAAGGGGCAGAGTGAGTAATGTGAAAGAGAAAAAGAGCAAGTCATGTGAGAGAAAACAGAAAAGGAAATAGGTATGGATCAGAGCTATTGTGTTTGTTGTTGATGGTTTTTCACATCATGTGTTTCCATCAATGAAAAATGGGAAGACTGTTGCAAGTGTGAGCAGATTGGTGTTATCATTGATTTCAACAAGCTTGTGTTGTCATTGATGAGTAGAAGATTGTTGCAAGAGTATGTGTAGTTGTTGGTGTTGTCTATATTGTTGCATTAATGATGCTTTCATTAGTCGCATTATGTTGTCATTAGTAAGCCACTGGTGTCAACCTCTAGAGTTGTTTTGATATCTATGGTTGCATGGCTGAGTTGCTAGGTTGTAGTTGGTTCTAGAAGTACTGAAGATTATAAGGATGTGTCTCTAGTGCTTGGTTTCCAAGTGCTTTTGAGAAAATTTGATAAAAAAGAGGAAACGGTGAGTTGTAGTGTGTTTTGGGTTGAAGAGTAGTGTTTGGTGATGCTTCGTATCTCATCTAGGTTGAAGATTTTCTTGTGTGTTTAAGATATGTTGATCAGAGGTGTTGTATCCAAAATTTGGTGTGCTAGATCATTATGTAGAAGTTGTTTTCACCACTATGTAAACTATGTATTGCAAAGGTGTCTGGGAGAATTTTTTTTGCTCTATGTTTCTTTGCAGTTTGGTTTCAAGTGTTATGTATCTGAAGGTGTGCTGATAGTGTTGGTATCTTTCTTTAGTTGATGTTTTTCAAGTTTTGGTGCTTTGGAAGTTGGTTTCTTGTGTTACAGTGCATGATAGAGTTTTTTGAGTGTACTGGATGTGTGCATTCTTCAGGTGAAGGTTTTTGCGAAGGATTTTTTTGGATTTTAGGGTGTTTGTGGAATATTCTAGATTGTGTTCAAGTGACATTTGTTTTTTGTGAGTTGTTGTTGGATCAAAGAAATCGTTTACTTAAAATTTTAATGGTGTTTACACCGGTATCGACTAACCTTGGGTGTTTACACTACTTGCAAAATTTGTGGAAGTGTGGTGTGGGGTGTATGAGTGGATTTAGGTCCTAACTAAGGTGTATTGTAGTTCATTCCTTTCCACCGTAGGAATGTTTTTGTTTTGACCTAATTTGAATTTTCACAATTGAGATGCATAGCCGACCTTGGAGAATGTTTTCAAGGTTGAAGATGATATAAATATGAGTTGATTTGTTGAGGGATGTGAAGATAGATGAGTATGATGCGAGTGATGTGAATTGCAGATTTGTAGGGTACGAATTTGTAAAGTGCAGTGTGAGCTTTTATGTGTTAGATTACTGAATGTAGTGAGCAAAAGGTGTCTACAATTCTTCAGAGAGACTGTGAAGGAGTTGGTGATTCTATGGTGGATTTTTCTGTTGCTTTGAGATGGATTTATCATTGTAACACTCTTCTCTATATTCTTTTCTATTCTAGCAATGAGCCTTTCTTCCTTTGGGTAGTGAGCCCTATCGTATTTGTTGTTGATATTACTTTATATTGTGAGCTAACCCTCATTGTGGTTTTTCCCATCTTGGGTTTTCCATGCAAATCTGATGTTCTCTTTTGTATGATGTTGATTATGTTTCAACTTCTATTATTTTATTTTCATGCCAATCATTATAACAAACTAAAGGCTAATTGAATGAATGTGGATCTGAATGTTTATGAGGGTTTTAAATTTTTAATGTACAACGGATTCACCTCCCCTTTTGGTTGTATTGTGCATTCAATAGTTGATTATATGAACACCATTGCACTTTAAATGTTGATTTTATCGCACTTAGTTAATTTAATAATAGTTCACCTAGTTCGTTGCATAATCTTATCAATCCTTACACTCTATAACAAAAAAGAGCCAAAACTCTAACCAACGTGTACGCCTCTCCCTTGAGGATAGTAGCCAAACACCACTTCTTGGTTAATTTTGTGTCCCTAATGTTTAAAGTGAAACAATTGATTTAGGTTGGTACATTTAGCCTAGATCTCCCCTTTTCACCTTCTAACAAAGATCATAAGGTGCATGTGTGTTGATCACATGAAAATATGTAAACATCATAAGTATATAATATGTGAGTAAAATAAGATGTAAATGTGTAATGTGTATGCTTGTGAAAACATGATAAACATGTCAGAGTGGTATAACAATTATATGTAATCATTAGAAGCATAATAATCATGGTGTATAGATAACATAAGAACTAGACACAATAAACATGAAACTTATGAAGTGAAAGAGCATCACAAATATATAATATAGGAAAATATAATATAATAAAGAACTTGGAAAATTATAGATGTTAATTATGGAACATTGGAATAATTAGAAGCACAACATAGAAGAAGCAAGAGGAAAGGTGCCTCCAACTAGGTGAAATAAAGCATATAACATAATAAAAATGGTGGAATAAACATACAAGATACACAACAAACATGACATAAACAATAGGAAAAAGTGTAAGGACAAATAAACGGAAAGAAAAAAATGATAACTATGAAAGCACTTGACAAGAAAAATAGGTAAATAATCATAATAATACTTAAGGCCTCAACCAAGAGCATTAGTGTGGTCATCATCTAAGAGATCATCCTCATATCAATAAAATATTATCACGTTTTATGCCCTTAAGTAAGTGGTATTCATCATGATAAAACATGGTACTCTTTGTAAAAATAATTGTAAAAGGTTTAGTTTTTTATTTATCTTCCTTTACCCATTATGCTTATTTCTTTTGAGGTGGCTCTATAAATAATTTATGAACATTTTAACCATAGCATGTTTTTTTAAGGAAATATATGATATACACATTGCACAATAGGATAAATAATGCTAATGATACATATATTTTTAATTATGGTGCATATTAGAGATATGGATATCACATGGGTATAAATTATTTGGCCACTTTGTATGCTATATGTAATATTGGGATAAATATTTAATGTGGGTTACACATCGGAAAAATATTTAGTATTGAGAAAACTTATTACTAGTTGGAAAAAATTAGTACCAAAAGGAAAAACTTAATACTAAAAATGAAATGACAGAATCATGGTTTAGATGCAAATGATTTATGTAGTGCCACTTGGTGATTGTGCAATTTTATTTCTATAAAATCAATCACATGAGTAGTTGTTGAGCTTGGCATGTGTAACTTTTGGCTTGTTGGATAGGGTTGATTGAGCATATCTTGTAGGTTGCATGTGTGAGAAAAGGAAACATCTATCAAGATATATGGTTACATGATTATCATTTGGTTGTTCACATTGTTGGTGTGAATAAGGTCTTGTACCTAGATAATTCCTAGTAAGGGACTTATTCACATGTTAAGTTTACTTAGGTCATAGGAATGCTTCTAGAAGTATTAGTTGTCATGTTTAGATCTTATCTTATCCTAGGTAGTTATGATAAGGTGTCTCATATTATAGGATTAAGACACATGTCATGATCTTGTCGAATACTATCTCTCACCTTGTCTTTACAAGAAATGATTCTCTTGCATATTTCACATCACATCTTGTGATTCTTGTATCATATTGTATTCTTGCTTGGTGGAATAACATCTTTTGTTGTTGCTTCTCTCTTATTTGTGTGAAGATTATTTGGTGTTATGAATTTAAGATCTTGGTTATTCACTTCAACTTAAATAGTGTGCAATTAGGGAGCTTGATATTTCAAAATCCTTGCATGAATATTGCAAGTGTATTATAATCTTTGTTCACGAGATAATACATTGAGTGTGTCTATATTTTTGGAGGTTGGGTTTTTTCCTTTGCAATTTTTTCCAAGGTACCTCTAGTGTCATCTTTATAGTATGTATGACCAATGTCATAGTATGGGTTAATTACACTTGATCCATAAGGATTCAAAGCATACTTAATCCACTAAGCATCAATCCCAATAAGATATTCAATGTAAACAAAGACGAAAAATCCATTAATCTAACATGCTAAAAACACGAAATTTTGACAAACATCTATTCTAGGACATTGAAACTTATCCTATTGGGGGAGTGGTGTTACATTGATGTGGAACGACAACCCTTTCCCCATCCCTTGGATAGTGAGCTTGTTTCAATCATTTTTATTGAAGAAAACTGATGAAATGAGAGATATATGTGAAACATGATGAAAGCTAATTTAACATGATAAATGTTAAGATGTTGAATGTAAATGTATGCAAAAATATTCTAAATGTATGCAATATTTAAATATGCAAGCCTTAATTCCAAATATGTTAAATGGATGCAACTAAGTTACCATGGAAGCCATTAATGGATGCTTTAAGCTACTATGATCAATATTTTAAACTAAAAAGCTAAATGTATGCAAGATGAGTGTTATTTTTAACAACATAAATTTACTATTAAAAAGATGGATCCATTTCTCTCCAAATAGTGATGTATTTATAGGAAAGCAAATGAAAAATCAAGGGCTCAGATCGATTTGATCAATCAATGGTCAATAATGAATGAAGGGTGAGCACATGGATCAAAGATTCTCATCAATGGATGAGAATCAAAGATCACATGGATCAAGGAAAGATCAAGGGTTGAGAATGCAAGGTGATATTTTATCAAGGGCTCGCAATCATGCAAACAAACACACTTTGCAACAACTTTAAAAAGTTTTTTCAAAGTTTGTTTGGAATAATCATTTCCTTTTTTGGAAGAAAATAGGAGAATATTCCTTTGGAATATTCCCTATGCAAGTGGATGGGAGGGAAATTAGCAATTTAGTTAATTAAAACTAAATTTGAATGTGCAAGATGAGGAATAATATGATATCCACTAAATAATTGATTTAATGAAAAGGGGGATACAATATGATATTTAATTAAATATTTTAGGGTTATTTAATTAAATAAGATGACTTAGGGGTTAAATTAAATAATTTGATTTATTCAATTTAACAGGGTGAAATGTTAGTGCGAGAAGGGGTGAATTAACCCAATTAGGTCAATTAGGTTAATAGGTGAAAATGGGGCATTTGATTAAATAACTAGGTTAATTTAATCAAACAAGAGAAAAGAAGATGGGTTTCAAGATGAAGTGATGTTAGTATATCGGATTCAAGTGTGTATACCATTCAGTACATTTTTAAGTGTCTACATTTTTCCCCTCTTTGAAACGAGGTACCTGTTACGTTGGCTCAAAAACTGACGCTTTTCGGATTAAAACTACTGCACAAATCAAAATCAAAAAAAAAAATTGCCCCTCTTTGAAGTGAGGTATCTATTACGTTGGTTCAAAGACTAACACTTTTTGGATTAAAACTGTTGCTCAAATCCAAAAAAAAAATGATTTTTTTTTTGGATGCCCCATTATTTCCCCAGTGGAAGGAAATAAGTTAGTACCCTACCCCCTCGAGAGATCGGGCAAAAATTTGGATGTTTGGGTTGATCTCTCAACAAAGAGTTAGGATTAGTTTGGCTCAGAGAGGACTAGAAAGCTCAGATGTTTGATGTAGACATATTTGATGATGTATAGATAGTCATCGGCCATGGGTAGCCTCATGTATATTTTGATATATCACACATATTTGACACTTGGATAGAACTGTTAGTAAAGATAGAAGAATAAGAAGAATTGATTTGACCATTGATTTTGAGATTGATTCAGAAGTCCAACAAGCTTATGATTCTTCGATACTTTATTAGATATAGTGATGAGAGTGATGATTTTCTCATATCTAAGATTGGGACTTTCCGTCATTCCTTATTTTTGATTTAACACATAGACACAATGTATCATGGTATTGAAAACCAAGATGGCATTGTATCTAGTGCGATGGAATTTGACTCTGCAAACAAATAGGATAATCCTTGTTCACACCTTGACATGTAGAAACCTCGTCGGAATGTAGTTTAGTAGCTTAGAATATATCATACCAAAGCATACACAATAGTCAACAATCTACTCCAAACAACCTCCCTACACACAACTAAGCAAGTATGCACCAAGATTATTTACAAGAATATCCCATAAGCACAACAAACAAAAGATAATGATCAATGCCCCATTCCTTTCTCTCTAAATCATTTATCCATCATCAAGAGGTCCTCAGAATGGGTCAACAAGATAAATCATAAGAAAAGATCAAAAACAAATAGTCAATGTTATCTATATCTCTTTCTAAAAGGTGTGTTTTGTTTTAGGATAAATATCCAAAGTGATTTCCAATGATAATGTGCATTGTAGGAAGGATGCATCCTAGGACATGTTATTAGATGTTGGCAGGTTGATAGGTTGTTTGAAAGGTCGTTGATATAAGGTTTGATTGACATGTTTGATAATGATCAAGAGTTTGATTTGTTGTGTTTAAAGGTTCTACTTTTGTTGATTATTGTACTTGTTTTCTGTTTGTGTTACCAAAGGGTGAGTGTGAGGATGATTTATTATGGATGAAGGTTTATTGCCGATGAAAGTGAAATGGGATGGTTGGTTTTGGGTTTTCTAGAATATTTCAACGTTTTTGATATTTTCAAATGTTTTGAGGCTATTTTTTGGTCTTTTTGAAAGTTTGTGTGAATGTTTTAGGGTTTTTTATTATTCGAGGTTGTTTAGGATTTTTATTTTCCAAATGTTTTGCGGTTTTCTATTTTCAAATGTGCTTGTGTTTTCTAAGTTTTTAAATGTTTTGGTATTTTTTGTTTTCAAATGTTTTTGTGTTTTTCTAAGTTTTCAAATGTTTTGGGATTTTTTGAGTTTTCGACCAAGAACCTAACCTAACAAACTATCCTAGGGGCCTCGGGGGATTATCAAAGATGATCCTTGCCTACGTTATACACGCAAAGACCACGTACTTTGACTGACTTGACTTATTGTTGATGAGATATGAACAATTGATGAATTGCTAATTTATTATGATGGAATCCTAACCTAAAGTGTCTTAGGGGTACATCAGTGATGGCCTTGCCTACATTCAAACTTAGAGACAACGTAGTTCAACATGGTTCTATTTTTGGATTTTGATTTTTGATGTTTTGACCTTTTTAGAGATTTTGATGTGATTTGGATGTTTTGGGATTTTGACTTTACAAATTTTGAATGTTTTTGGATTTTAGTTGTATAGGATTTTGAATGTTTTTGGGATTTTTTGGATTTTGCAAGTGTTTTTGGATTTTGATGAGGTTTTTTGAATGTTTCTAGAATTTTTGTTGAGATTATAAGATAAATGATACCTAGATCATGATGTTGATGTCGTTGTGAGATATAAGATTTTTTAAATGTTTTGAGGCTATTTTTTGGTCTTTTTGAAAGTTTATGTGAATGTTTTAGGGTTTTTTAATTATTCGAGGTTGTTTAGGATTTTTGTTTTTGTAGTGCCCCTCAATTTTCTTTGGTTTTGGATAGTTACTTGGACTTTATGATATTATTTGATGACACTTAAATACTGTGACACTTTTATATCTAATGTTACGATGACACTGTAATATATGATGTTTTATGCTTATATCATATCTAGTAGATCATTTTAATTGTTGATGTGAGTTATCTTTGATATGGAGATTATTGGATTATTGGATGTGTATTTCTATCATGATGTGATATCTATTATTGTATGTTAATGTATTGGTGAAGGGGAACATGGTCGAATCACTCACTTGTGAGTGCCCTGTGATGTTGTGATTTTCCCTTCACGGTGTGATTGATTGTTTTCTCTATGCACATGTTCGACCATGTGATTTGTTGTAGGTTATGGGTACTAGGAATTGACTCCACCTGAGTTTCCAGGTTTGAGTGTGCCTTAATCCCAATGGAGGTTGTTGATTTGGAGGTAGCATCGAGTCCCCCACATTTAGCCATCATCCTCGTCGAGGATGAGTGTCTGATGTCACATCCCGTTTGTAAGTTTAGTTCGAGTTGTTTTGTCATTGTGGTTGTTGTTTTGTTTCATTCCGTTGTATAGTCTGATTTTGCTTGACATTATGTTCATTGAGTTATCCTCATGATTAGTGCTTTGTTCAATTATTTCTTTAAATAAAGGTTATCAAATTAAGGGCCTTGGTGTAATTAAAGTAAAATCTTTTATTAAATCAAAGAATTAAATGAAATTGAATACTATGAAAGTATTTATTTAATTTTAATAAATTGAGATTTATTGTTTAAAAATGAAATATTTAAATAATATATATATTATTAAAGTGTTGAGCAAACAAACTTTATGAAGAATTAAATTAATAAATTAATATTGTTTGATTATTGTGTGTAAATTTTGAAATATGGTTAAAATTATTAAATAAAATAAATTGAGGAAGTGTGAATGGTGGAAAGATAAGAAAAATAAATAATTAATGGATTTAATAGAGTGGATAGCAATTACGGATGGAATAAATGAATAAGGTAGTGAAATTTAACTAACATAGGAGATTTTGGATTATTTTGTAGAGAACTAATTGCATTCGGTTGTGTGGGAAGTTTCTGGTTTTGGAAAAAAAATTCTCTGGTTCTTGAAAATCGTCTTGGGGTTTTGGAAATTCTGGACTTGGGGGCTTGCGGTGTTGGGAAAATTCTGAAGAAAGTTGTGGCTGCAAATTGGAGAAGCGACCTCTGCAGCAATCTCCAGCCCAGCTAGTCATCTTAATCATGTTCCTTTGTTCTTAATTTGTACCTATGTTTACTCTTGCTTTAAAATAATTTAATTAGAAAAGATTTATGAAAGAAGTTTTGTAGTTATTTCTATGAAATGCTTGTGTATAATCTATAAATAATTATAAGTCATGCTTCATAATCTTGGCTTTGTTGTGTTTGACTTCTACCCAACACCCTCTTTTACTGGGTATTTGGTACAGTGCACTCTAATTTAGTGCGAGTCTTTATTTTTAGACTGTTTCACTTAGCATCACCCATATTCTCCACGAGAACATTGTCCCCATTTAAAACGATGAAAATGGTTCACATCTCTCAGAGCAAACTCTCTTGCAGCATCCTTAGGGACGTATTTGAATGCAAGGGGAAATTTGATTATACCCAGAGATTTTTAACAACTCTCTTAGTCGTATTGGGGGCCATGCTTTGCAAACCAAAGGCAATTGCTAACTTCTCACTTGGTGGCAGGTAAATTATTTTTCTTGTCTTCCTTTCCACAGCTTTAAGTAAAGATCTTGAATCTGGAAATACTTTGTTGCCTTCATGCGCCAGGCCAATTTCTTCAATAATTTTACCTCTTAAATCCTTCTATATTTTATTAATTTCACCTTATGTGGGTTATTTTGCCTTTTTGCCTCATAACCAAACCTTCTTCATGATAGACATACTTATTTTAAACCAAGCCAATTTTGTAAAATTTGATGGTTTTTTTATTTGTTCGTTGCACATTTCAATGCAACCAAAATTTGTATGTGAATACTTTAGAAATTAGTCATCGCCCTCTCTTCATTTTGGGGTTGAGCTTATTGATGATGTCTCTCAACCGTTACCTTATTTTAATTGTTGTTCATTTTTAAAATCTCTCATACTTTAGATGGGCGCTATGCATTGTATGATTCCATTTTATGCTGGTATCGGCCAGCCTAATTGGTTTTGTTTTTGATGCTGAAGTTTCTCCTGAGTCACCAACGTAGCTCTCTCTGCCCATTTCCTTTCAGACTTCTTCATTGCTACAAATCAACTGTGGGATTTAATCAATTGTGTAGTATGGTTGATGTGCTTTGAATCCTTGGATCTAAAGGAAATTTCCTCAACATAAATATTGTTAGGGGATTTCAATGTTGGCATGTATCAATGTTTGCTAGTTTTTTTTTCACGATACCTTACTAAAGGCAGAGTTCAAATGTTAGGCGCATTCTATTTGCGAAGCAGCTGAGGAAGTACTTATATAAATGAAGTAATGGTTTAGAGAGGGAGATAAGTATCAACGCATGTATCTCTTAAATTAAATTTTTAGGAGCCTTTGTGTAGTCTTTTGCAAGTTAGTTCGACCTTGTGACAACCAACATGTGTAAAGCTACTTCATTCAACATAGATATTAGTAGACTTATGTCTATCAATGATCAGTCTTCCTCTAACAATGTCGTAGATCTTGATATGTTGTTGTCCATTCTTATCATGCAATCTATAGAAATGAAAAGCACCATCAGCCAGTTTCTCTACACATCATCAATGCCCATTTATAATAGAAGGTATTATATGGCTAACCTTGTCGGTTCTTGCAAGTTCTGTAATCCAAAATTTGATGAAAATCCTTTGGATTGCAACTATCTTTCCCGAATCACCAGTTACCTGACAGTCTGATCCCATGCAAAAATAGAAGATCATGGGTTCAATCATCAATGAAGTATCCTTTAACACCAATTAAAAAGAAGGCATGTGATGGTCCAAACATGCAAAAATTCAATGGTTAATGAATTCTCATATACATCAACCACTCGGCCTCTAAAGATATCCATGAGTACTTGAACCCGGATATGACATCAGTAAATGTTAGTATTGATGCACATAATTATTCATAACTCCAGATGATTCCAGTTATCCACGAGTCATACTCTAACCATCTCCAGTAGATCAATGCACATTGCAAACCATTAGTATTTTGTATTGAAATTTGATTTTATTGAAAGCTAGACTTCATGAAACCATGCATGGTAAACACTAAATTGGATTAGAATTCTCTTAGGCGTCGGATGTGAATGGTTATGAATGTAACAGATGAATTCTACATGCTAGTTTTGAGTGGTGGTTATTTAATTATATGTGCCTATATATATATATATATATGTTGGAGTTAAAATGACACTAAGAGGGGGTGAATCAGTGTCTTAACAGATTTGACCAATTTTCAAAAATTCAAAAACATAGCTCAAATTTGATCTCAATATTATTCTGATTAATGCATTCATGAGTTGAATGTAATCATTCATAAACAGAATTGAGAAAAGTAATAATCCCAACAGTGAACTAAAACAAAAACAACACAGTAAAGTAGTGAGAACACAAAGGAACAAAGAGACAAAAATTTGTCGAGTGGAAAACCCTCCTGGGGTATAAAAACCACTCCCGAAATGCCTTCTAGGCTTAATCTTTTAATCAACTGTTCACAATGCCTTATAGGCTGATTTTTGAGCACCCACTCAAGGAGCACCAACCCCTCATTTAGAGATATCTATCTCAAGGAGCACCAACCACTCAAATTATATTTCAGAACAATAATCATTTCTTAGAGGATCTCTTTGTTTTCAGTTAAGCACATGTTTCTATGTTTTCTCATCTACAGAATACCTTAAAGATTCAATAATTGAATCCCTAAAATACTATATAGAGAAGAAATTTACAATATCTCTGCATCTTGTTATTCAGATTTTATTGCAGAGTTTATCCATACATTTTCATACAGCCAAGGAATGATAATCTCTGAATTACAACAACTAAACAAAAACATAGTTTTTTGCTACTATTTATACATCTTTTTTTTTGGGTATTAAGACTTCAATGAATATCAAGTAAAGATAACTCTCTTTTTTTAATTAAATGCCAAATAAGTAACTGTCATCAGGAGTAACGGCTGAACAACCAACCAGAAAAGGCTCAGACTGAAGTTAACAGAGTTGTTTATAAAAGAAATCTTCATCTTGTACCTAGCAAGATTATTAGACAAGGTGAAATTAATTTTCCAAAACAAAAGTCGTTTCACCCAGCTAAGAGTCGTTCTCAAAAAATCTGAAACGCATGAGATCATTTCACTGCTTAAAAGAAAAACTACCCATCACAAACAAATCTGCAACTCCCATGGCTCCATCAAC
Organism: Sequoia sempervirens; assembly: GCA_007258455.2. Taxonomy (NCBI): domain Eukaryota; kingdom Viridiplantae; phylum Streptophyta; class Pinopsida; order Cupressales; family Cupressaceae; genus Sequoia; species Sequoia sempervirens. Next base: position 54,738 of record VDFB02259195.1, read on the forward strand.
CACTATCGAGCTTCCAGCTAGAAGTGCACCAAATAAAGCTTCCATATACCACTGTAATAGCCGTTACAGCCAGCAACAACTAAAACTTAAATTCTCATGATGGCAGTCAGGCTAGGGTTCCATACCCAGCCAAAAATAATAAACTCAATAAGTTTTCCCTAAACATTCTTTCCTCCGGTATCACTGAGACAAATCATAATCGAGGAGACCTTATATAGAATACCTTTTGTTTTACCGAAAGCCCACTTGATACACATTGGTCGCCGAGACATCTAGATAGTCCTGCCGAAGGCAATTAAATTGCCAGACATTCCCCTTAGTTATCATTTTTGCCATGACCCATCAGAGTCAGGGAGAAGTCATTATGAATACATTATGTCATATTGAAAACCCCAAACTCACCTCAAATCGCCAAGAGAGAACAAATCTCACACCGATAAAGTCCATTTTTATTCCATCGGCAAGACATATCAATGTCGGGGAGACCTCTCAGAGAGCACACTATGTCATACCAAAAAACTTTATCCACTCTGAGTCGCTGAGACAATACCAACCTCTCGCCGAAAGCCCCTCATAAGACTTAGTTGGCAAGACCTGACAGGTTTGCTATGACATTACTCTAATGCTACAAGAGTCTTGGTGAGATAACCATTTGCATAAATTCGGTGAGACACCATGGAATCGCTAAGACCTCCCTTTGAATTTCACAAACTCTTACTGATATGCAATTTTTCAATGGCGGTCGGTGTGACATACCAATTTCGCTGTGACCACATACTGACGGTGTAACACTTGTCGAAAGCTTCCTGAATGAAAAAAAATCCAATCGACATGACATCAGAAATGTCTTGCCGATAGGCAACACAGACATTTCAAAATGGATTGGGGAGACCCTGCCATTCTCACGCCGATATGTGTAAACCCGAATGAGAAACAACCAATACCTTTAGACAAATGAGATGTTAGAACCAAGGTAAATGTAATGCCTTAAAAAATGTGAGTTCAAAGAAAGTAATCAAATGGCTTGTAATCATGTGAAATACACCTATGGTATGCATAGAGAACCATCTTGAGACTGATCATCAAAGAGAACTAACTGAAAGAGATTTTGTCATCAAGGACAAACCATAAGATCACAATTGAGAACCAACAAACTCCCCCTTTGTCCTTGATGGAAAAACACAAATGACTCTCCCCCTTTTTGCCTCAATGACAAAGGATAGAAGAGAAGAATGTGCAATGCCAGGAAACACAACTGAGAAGCCAACCAAAAGTATCATGAGAAAAAGCTGCAAAAAAGAGTAACAGTGCAGCAACCAAGATTGTAGGAGAGTTGTAAGTGAATCAAAATATATAACATGCTCCCTCTAAGATGAAGCTTGGTGAATTAGAGAAGTAACGATTGAGAGATAACTCCCAATCGAAGTCTCAGCCTTTCAAATAGCTCTTTAGCTAAGGGCTTAGCAAAAATATCAGCCACATGATCTTGTGAGCCAAAAAACTGTAAGCAGACTTCATTAGCCAAAACTTTTTTCTCGAAGAAAGTGAAACTTGATAGCAATATGTTTAGTGCGAGAGTGCATAACAGGATTTTTTGAAATATTTATCGCACTAGTGTTATCACAAAGAATGGAAACAGGCTTAGGAACTTCAATACCCATATCAGATAGAGTTTGACTCATCCAAAGAACTTGAGTACAGCATGAAGTGGCAGCAATGTATTTTGCTTCAGCAGTAGAAAGATAAACAGATACTTGTTTCTTGTTATGCCATGCCACTAAACGATCACCAAGAAAGAATGCAGCACCACTGGTGCTTTTCCTATCATCCAAAAAACTAGCCCAGTCAGCATCAGTATAAGCAATCAAAGAGAAATCATTGCTTCTAGGATACCAAAGACCATAATCAAGAGTGCCCTGAATATATTTAAAAATCCTTTTAACAGCAGTGACATGGGATTCTTTAGGTGATGCCTAAAACCGTGCAACAGTGCAAACTGCCTGCATGATGTTAGGTCGAGAAGTAGTTAAATATAATAGACTGCCAATCATTGATCTATATTTAGTTTGATTTGTATCAGGAGAATCATCAACCTTAGTAAGTTTGCATCCAGTAACCATTGGAGTGCTAATTGGATGGCATTCATCCATCTAAAATTTCTTAAGCATCTCTCTAGCATACTTGGTTTGAGAAATAAATATTCCATTCTCACATTGAGAGATTTGAAGACCCAGAAAGAAATTTAATTCTCCCAATAATGACATTTCAAATTCAGATTCCATTAGCTGAGAGAATTTTTTACTCAAAGTAACATTGTTGCAGCCAAAGATAGTGTCATCAAGGTAAATTTCAACAACCAAAATATCAGAACCTTCAATTTTAACATAAAGATTGTTGTCTACACCTCCTCTAACAAAACCATTTGAAAGCAAATGACTGTCCAGCCTAGAGTACCAAGCTCTAGGTGCTTGTTTTAAGCCATAGAGGGCCTTTTTCAATCTGTAAACATGATCAAGCTTATCTTTGCAAATAAATCCTTCAGGATGTTCAACATAGACCTCTTCATCTAAATAGCCATTTAAAAAGCAGTTTTGACATCCATTTGATAAACAGTAAAGTTTTTGTAAACAGAATAAGCCAAGAATATTCTGATAGATTCTAGTCTAGCAACAGGTGCAAAGGTTTCACCAAAATCAATACCTTCTTGTTGAGCATAGTCTTTGCAGACAAATCTTGCTTTATTGTGAATAACATTACCATTTTCATCAACCTTGTTTCTGTATATCCATTTGCCTCCAATGACATTCTTGTCATCTGGTCTTGGGACTAACTCCCAAGTCTATTTTTCTCAATCTGATCAATTTCTTCCTGCATAGAATTAATCTAGCATGAATCTGTGAGAGCTTCATTAAAAATTTTAGGCTCAAACTGAGTAACTAAACAAAAAGCAATTTGTGCCTTTTCATCAGATTTTGTCGCCTTTCTTCTAGTTTGAACTCCTGCATTTTTATCCCCAATAATCTAATCTTTGGGGTGATATTTAGCTAGAGCTTTTGATGCAACCTTTTCAGGACTTGTTGAATCAGTATTAGGCTTTGTTGTTTCAGCTCCTTCTGAAATTATTTCTAGTTCAAGTTCTTCTTCCTCATTATCCTGCAAAGATTCAACATACAAATGTGGTCTTTCATCAAATTTTACATTAACAACTTCAACAATCTTATTAAGCCTTTTGTTAAGGCATTTATAAGCTGTGAGTTGAGTATCCCAAAAAGATACCCTCATCACTCTTTGATTGAAAGCTCCCAAGGTTATCATCATCTTTCTTGATAAAACACTTACTTCCAAAAATTTTAAAGTGTTTGACAGAAGCTTTTCCATACCAAAGTTCATAAGGAGTGTGTTTAGATTTCACCCTAAGCTGCACTCTATTCAAAATGTATACAGTTGTATGAACAGCTTCTTTCCAATACATATCAGACAACTTAGCTTCATCTAGCATGGTTCTAGCCATTTCTTTTACAGTTCTATTCTTACGTTCAACTACCCCGTTTTGTTGAGGTGTTTTTGTTGCGGCATAGTCTTTTAATGTCGTGCTATTCACAGTAATCAATAAACTCTTAAGAAGTGAACTCACCTCCTTTGTCAGATCGCAGACATTTAAGTTTTAAATCAGATTCCTTCTCAACCAATTTACGAAAGATTTTAAACCTTTCAAATGCTTTTGATTTGTGCTTAAGAAATGTGACCCAAACCATTCTAGTATAATCATCCAAAAACAGCATAAAGTACTTTTCACCATCAATAGACCTTGTTCTGGTTGGTCCACATAAATCAGTATGCACAAGTTGTAAAGGTTTTGAGGAAGAATGTTCTTTTTTTTTAAGCTGATTTTAGTCTGTTTACCACTCAAACATTCTTTGCACATAGAGTTTTCTGGCTTGCTAAGAGCTGGTAGACCTCTAACATTCTGATTTTTATTGATTCTAACCAGATTTTCAAAGTTTATGTGTCCTAATATTTTATGCCATAACCAATTCTCTTCAATTTGGCCCATTAGCCACATACCTTGATTATTGTCATTGCTTGATGTGTCAAGAAGATTGTACACATTTCCTTTTGTCCTCCTTCCAGCTGCAATAGCCTTTCCTAGCTTGTTCTTAATCTCACATCCCTGCAAAGTGAAAAGAACATGATAACCACTATCACATATTTGACTAACACTTAGAAGATTGTGCTTGAGACCTTCCACATAGTACACATTATAGATAGGAGTGTCTTCATTCAGAAGAAGTGAACCTCTACCTTTAATTTGAATACCAGAGTTATCACCAAACTTAACATATCCACCTACATAATCTTCAAGATTTATAAACTTATCCTTGTCACCAGTCATATGGTTAGAACATCCACTGTCCAAGACCCATAAGTCCTTTTTCTTGGAATGAAAAGTAGTTTGAACCAACATAGTTTGCTCAATGTTGTTAACAGTCTTAGGTTTCCAAACCTTTTTAATTTTCTATTATTTCGATTGTAGATCAGTTCTGCACTATTTGATAGAATGTCCCAAAGCATTACATTTAAAACATCTGATCTGTCTAACAAAACCATAGTGTTTCCTAAGACCAAACCTGGGTATTCTAGGATTCATAAGCCTACAAGTGCTCACCTTATGGCCAAATTTGTTGTAGAAAAAACAATAACCATAGAAGAAAGGATTGACTCTGTATGAAGATCTATTACCTCTTAAAGACTGAACATGATCCTTACTAAATTCTGAGTGATTTGAACCTGAACCTTTGACTTCAGAAGAGGGGTTTTGTTTTGTATTATCAATTGAACATTCACCCTTTTCAAAACCAATACCGGTTTTATCTTTATACAGCTTCTACGTGTTGAGCATCTCATTCAGTTTTAGAGTGCTTTCATATTTTTCAATTTCCTTCCTAAGACAGACTACTTCTTGTTCTAGTTTTTAAATTTCTTGATCTTTGCAGCTTACAGTCTCTCGAAGATAGTCTTCAACTCTTTTAGCTTCTTCAAGCTGAGTTTTCAAAGAGAACATTTCTTGATCCGGTTTATGTTCTTGAGCAAGAACTTGTTTTTTTAGTTTTCTGACCTCTTTTAAAGCACATTTCAGCTCACTTTCAAGATCTACCTGACCTTCTTCAATGTCAATGGTGTTTGAATCTTCTTGCTGAGTAATCTCAGCCATGAACAAGGTTTCATCTTCTTCTGCTGATGAATCTTCAGACTCAAAATTAGTTTCATCTTTGCTAAACAAACTCTTCTTCTTTATGAAGTTGAAATTTCATTTAGGTTTAAAGGCCTTCTTCTTAGGCTATTTTCCAGATTTCTCATTGTCACTGATTTGATCATCATAGGGACACTTTGCAGCAAAGTGACCTATTTTGCCACAGTTAAAACATTTAAAGGGAAGTTTTCCCTTATATTTTGATGATCCCTTTTTAAATCTTCTAACAAAATGGGATTCATTAGAATCAGACAACTTTGATTCACTGACTTCAAATTTTTCTTTCTTTTCAGTGTTAAAGGCAGTTTCTTTTCCTGTTGAATTGTTTTTGCTAGTTCTCATTTCATAGGCAGTAAGTATTCCTTGCAGGCTGTCTAAGGTAAGTTGATCAAAGTGTTTCTTTTCTTCTAGGGCTGAAACCTTAGATTCAAATTTGGATGGTAAGGTTCTAACAACCTTTGTGACCACATCAAATTCATTAACCTCTTGACCTAGACCTTTCATTGCATTGACAACTTCATCAACTCTTAGGAAATATTCAGCCACTTTTTCATCATCCTTCATTTTCAACTCCTCAAACTGATGTTTGAGTGTAATAATTTTAGACAGTTTGATTTTCTCATTCCCTTGATATATAGTTTCAAGTTTTTCCCAGATATCATGAGCAGATTTGCAATGCATGACTTTAATGAACACATCTTTAGTTAACCCACACAAGATGGCATGCTTAGCTCTAGCATTTGTTTCATACCTCTTTTTTTCAGTAGGATCAGTGGGAATAGAGGTTGGTACATTGTAAGAATTTATAACAATGCTCCAAACATCAACATCAAAAGAAATAAGAAAAGCTCCCATTCTGATTTTCCAGAACACATAATTTGTTCCATCAAATAACGGAGCTCTGGTTACAGAGGCACCGTCTTGAGAATGTGCCATTAAAAACAAACTCCAAGACCAAGATCAATCCAAAGTGATTAAAACCTATCAGAGGACCCTACGCTCTGATACCAAATGTTGGAGTTAAAATGACACTAAGAGGGGGGTGAATCGGTGTCTTAACATATTTGACCAATTTTCAAAAATTCAAAAACATAGCTCAGATTTGATCTCAATATTACTCTGATTAATGCATTCATGAGTTGAATGTAATCATTCATAAACAAAATTGAGAAAAGTAATAATCCCAACAGTGAACTGAAACAACAACAACACAGTAAAGCAGTGAGAACACAGAGGAACAAAGAGACACAAAATTTGTCGAGTGGAAAACCCTCCTAGGGTATAAAAACCACTCTCGAAATGCCTTCCAGGCTTAATCTTTTACTCAACTGTTCACAATGCCTTATAGGCTGATTTTTGAGCACCCACTCAAGGAGCACCAACCCCTTGTTTAGAGATATCTATCTCAAGGAGCACCAACCCCTCAAATTATATTTCAAAACAATAATCATTTCTTAGAGGATCTCTTTGTTTTCAGTTAAGCACATGTTTCTCTATTTTCTCGTCTACAGAATACCTTAAATATTCAATAATTGAATCCCTAAAATACTATATAGAGAAGAAATTTACAATATCTTTGCATCTTGTTATTCATATTTTATTGCAAAGTTTATCCATACATTTTCATACAGACAAGGAATGATAATCTCCTAATTGCAACTGAACAAAAACATAGTTTTCTGCTACTATTTATACATCTTTTTTTTTTGGGTATTAAGACTTCAATGAATATCGAGTAAAGATAACTCTTTTTTTTTTAATTAAATGCCAGATAAGTAACTGTCATCAGGAGTAACGGCTGAACAACCAACCAGAAAAGGCTCAGACTGAATTTAATAGAGTTGTTTATAAAAGAAATCTTCATCTTGTACCTAGCAAGATTATTAGATAAGGTGAAATTAATTTTCCAAAACAAAATTGGGTTCACCCAGCTAAGAGTTGTTCTCAACAAATCTGAAATGCATCAAATCATTTCACTGCTTAAAAAGCACAACTACCCATCACAGACAAATTTGCAACTCCCATGGCTCCATCAACCACTATCGATCTTCCAGCTAGAAGTGCACCAAATAAAGCTTCCATATACCACTGTAATAGTCATTACAGCCAGCAACAACTAAAACTTAAATTCTCATGATGGCGGCCAAGCTAGGGTTCCATACCCAGCCAAAAAGAATAAACTCAATAAGTTTTCCCTAAACATTCTTTCCTCTGGTGTCACTGAGAAAAATCATAATCAGGGAGACCTTATATAGAATACCTTTTGTTTTACCGAAATCCCACTTGATACACATTGGTCGCCGAGACATCCAGATAGTCCTATCAAAGGCAATTAAATCGCCATACATTCCCCTTAGTTATCATTTTTTCCATGACCCATCAGAGTCAGGGAGAAGTCATAACGAATACATTATGTCATATCGAAACCCCCGAACTCACCTCAAATCGCCAAGAGAGAACAAATCTCACACCAATAAAGTCCATTTGTATTCCATCGGCAAGACATATCAATGTCGGGGAGACCACTCAAAGAGCACACTATGTCATACCAAGAAAATTTATCCACTCTGAGTCGCTGAGACAATACCAACCTCTCGCCGAAATCCCCTCATAAGATTTAGTCGGCAAGACCTGACAGGTTCGCTATGACATTACTCTGATGCTACAAGAGTCTCGGCGAAATAACCCTTTGCATAAAGTCGGTGAGACACCATGGAATCACTAAGACCTCCCTATGAATATCACAAACTCTTATCGATATGCAATTTTTCAACGGCGGTCGGTGTGACATACCAATTTCATTGTGACCACATACCGACGATGTAACACTTGCCGAAAGTTGCCTGAATGAAAAAAAATCCAATCGACATGACATCATAAATGTCTTGTCGATAGGCAACATAGACATTTCAAAATGGATTGGGGAGACCCTGCCATTCTCACGCCGATATGTTTAAGCTCGAATGAGAAACAACCAATACCTTTAGACAAATGAGATGTCAGAACCAAGGTAACTGTAATGCCTTCAAAAATGTGAGTTCAAAGAATGTAATCAAATGGCTTGTAATCATGTGAAATACACCTGTGGTATGCACAGAGAACCATCCTGAGACTGATCATCAAAGAGAACTAACTGAAAGAGATTTTGTCATCAAGGACAAACCATAAGATCACAACTGAGAACCAACATATATATATATATATGTATGTATGTATATACATATATATATATGTATGTATATACATATATATATATATATATATATATATATGTATGTATATACATATATATATATGTATGATATATATATATAATAATATGAATATATATATATATAGATATATATATATATATATATACATATGTATATATATGTATATATATAAATATATATATGTATATATATATATATATATATATATATATATATATATATATACATATATATATGTATGTATATATATGTATATATATATATGTATGTATATATATATATGTATACATACATATATTTATATACATACATATATATATACATACATGTATATACATATGTATATATATATATATGTATAGACATATATATATATATATATATATGTATAGACATATATATATACATACATATATATATATACATATATACATATATATACATATATATATATGTGTGTGTGTGTGTGTTTTATTTGTATTTATTTCTCTCACAAGATAAATACAGCAGGTGTGGTTTATGAGTTAATCATTTTAAAACATATATATATATATATATATATGAATGTGTATGTATAAATTTATATATATATAGATGTAGGTATGTATAAACATTCTTGTAGTTGGATTTAGCATAAGTTAGTTCATTTCAAATCAGAAGACCTTAATAATAAATGAAAATTATTAGGTAACAAAGTTCTATAAAGAATAATTATTTAACTATTTGAAATAAATTGTAAATTGATCAAATAGATGATATAGTGTTTCTTTTGAGTGTTGGCTTTTCTTATTCGTTGAATCGTAAAATGCTTTACATGCATTTATTGAAATTTTACCATTGGTGTAATGTTTTGATTAATGACTCTAGGGTGATTTAGCTATTGTTTAAATTCTAAAGAGTCATTTGCAATTGTGTTGTTAGTCTTCCAGAGGCTTGGAAATTGTTATTGGTTTGATGTATATGTTGATCCTTGAAATTCATTGATGTGATGATTGTCATTTGTTATTGAAAGAGGGCTAGCCATGTATTGTTTACTTGCCTCATGGTTGATTCTTTGTGCCAGATTGTCCATGCCTCGCCGTGGTGTATGTTCTTGCTATTATGAGATTGTCCATATTGGCTGCCCTATTGATTCTGTTGGGTTTTCTAGTTGTAGAAGGGGGAGTGGCTTCCAATAGGGATTGGCGCACAAAGTGGCTTCTAGGACAACCTAGGTGGGAGTTTTCTAATCAAGTGAAAACTTAATTAATTAACTAGGGGGTTGAGTAGAATTTCACTTAACTAAGATGTTTAGATGCCTCACCCATTCTTGTAGCATTCGTTCAGGCTAGGGATCGGTTGGGAAGGCCTAGTCAGCAAGACCAATATCCTTTTCCCCACAAGAGGATAATTGGTTTTGCATGTGTCACCTTATGGGGCCGGCATCGAATGTGAGACTGTCAGGACAACCATAGATGGGGGTTGGCATCTAGTGAAAGACAGTCATAACAACCCATGCTAGGACCATGCGATGACACTCTCCCCACTACAACCTTGCATTTACTTGATTGATATTTCTATTTAATGTTTGTGAGTGCCTCTAGAAGTAGTGTCACTATTGTATTGAATTATATTGTCCTTTGTATGTGGGAATCCCTTATAGTCTTGTTATGTCCATATTTTTCCACTTTGTTGTCATTGCGATGGTGGGATCCTTTGCTATCTCCTAGCACGAGGGGTGGACCTTTGGGTTCCACATGGTTGGGTGGAAAGTGCATTGTTCTCCATTGGGTTTTGTCTTCATGTTCATGGTTGTGATTGAAGATCTTTGTATTGTACCAGCTTATGTGGATCATCACTCTTGTATTGTATCATAATGTGGTGTTCATGTATCATATTTTATGTACACTCCTCACATGTAACGAGGAGATATCAATACTCAGATGTGTAAATGTAATGTTTTAAATGGAAGTTAAATTATATTATGTAATGGATGGTGTAATAGATATTATGGTATATGTGATTAAATGAATTGATCCAAATGAACTCTATTAGATAATGTTATGGATGTATCATGTTGATTCATGGTTAAATGTGATGATGAGATGTATTTCTATTTTGATGTTATAATTTTATTAATGTTCTAGTGATCTCACTAAATTAAATGATGGGAAACTATGTAACATAGTCATGGATCCTGGAGGACTTAGATTAGATTAGATCAATGTCAAGTGTTTCAATTACAACAGTGTGTTAAATGCAATTTGTAAAAAAAAAATTGTTTCGTTTTAGGCGTTAGTGTGTTGTTCTCTAGGGTCTAGTGGCATGGGCGTTAGAGTTTTTCCAAATGTTTTGGGGTTTTCTATTTTCAAATGTTTTGTGATTTTCTAATTTTTCATATGTTTTGGGATTTTATGTTTTCAAATGTTTTGGGATTTTCTAAGTTTTTGACCAAGAACCTAACCTAACAAACTATCCTAGGGGTCTTGAGGGCTTATCAAAGATGAGCCTTGCCTATGTTATACACGCAAAGACCACGTAGTTCGACTAACTTGAAGTATTGTTGATGAGATATGAAAACTTGATGAATTGTCAGTTTATTATGATGTAATCTTAACCTAAAGTGTCTTGGGGGCACATCATTGATGGCCTTTCCTATGTTCAAGCTTAGAGACAACGTAGTTCGACATGGTTTTATTTTTGGATTTTGATTTTTGATATTTTGACCTTTTTAGGGATTTGATGTGATTTGGATGTTTTGGGATTTTGACTTTACAAATTTTGAATGTTTTTGGATTTTAGCTATATAGGATTTTGAATGTTTTTGGGATTTTTTGGATTTTGCAAGTGTTTTTGGATTTTGATAAGGTTTTATGAATGTTTCTGGAATTTTTGATGAGATTATAAGATAAACGAGACCTAGATCATGATGTCCATGTCACGTTGTGAGATATAAGACATGGACAAGAGTTATTTGAAAACAAGAGTGCAATAACCTGCCCCTAGTGTCTAGCAATGCTTCATAGATCAATGTACAAACCAAGATAGGTAATGCATATGCGAAGAGTTTGACCGATTTTTATCATGCTAGATATGGGCTCTGGGACATCATGAGATAAAATGGTAAGGAGTCTGTCAAAAAATTTCCATGATTAGAGTTGAAGTATACATCGAATCTTTGTCAACATCAAGATAAATGGGAATATTTGGATAGGATGGATGGAGGGAACATTTGATTATCATGTCAAGGATAAGATGCTTATGTCTGAGAAGGATCATATAGACGCTTGATTCTACTCATGGCACTTTTTTTCCAGTTTTTCATCATATTACTTGCCCAAAGCGCCACTATAGTGTTTTTCACTACAGGGCAATTTTTATTTTTACTATTTTCTTGATTTTTTCTTATGTTTTTGGGTTTTTATCATTTTATAATTTTATTTTTTTTAGATTTTATGGAAAATGTTACCCTCATGTTGAACCACCTAGTGGTACTGATGTAGAGGCCACTGTCATGTAACATGCCAATGATACCCTGCTTGAAGAAGCTACTTTGCTAAGATACAATCACTTGAATGCAACTTTTGAGAACAATGATTTGCCTTGTTGGTACTGGAATTAACCTTGCCTATGTGTGCCCATTGCGATAGAGTTCCTTTAGAATCCTTATGATGAAGAGTAGTTGTTAATACACAATTAACGTGAGAATTGGATATCATGAATGGAGTGTTTACAAGGTAGATGACACCTTAATCCTAACATATTAGCTTTGGCATCCATTTTTCAAAAAAGGAGAGGATAACACTTTTGGAGAGAGGAGTATAGAAAAAGAGAACTTGCATAGTAGAACCAAAAGGTTCATAATTTCTAGCTCTAAGTGTAGCTATTTTGCACCGTAACAATCTATATTTACCCCAACTATGTAATGATACTTGTAACTATTGTAGAACAAATGATTAATGGCATATTCAACCTTGATTGAGTGTCTTTGTATGCATGGTGTATGTTTTTGGATTTATTTTTGATTAGTTAGCCAGTGAGATGATTGTAAAATTCTTGTAAAAATATTTAAAATATCTTCTCATAACAATAAAGGAAGTGTATGGGTATGTGCTTGTATTACTAAGTATACTCATTTAATATTCTTCAACTATGTGTGTTTTTTCTAAATGTAGGTGTAGATCTCGGCTTGCTTGTGCTTTCTAGAAAAATTAGTCATTTATGGTGCATTGATTAATGCATCACCTTAATTTTAGTCATTAAATATTTGATTATGTTCAAAGACTTTGTTTCCCAACTAGATAAAGACACTAGTTTGTTATTTTCTTTCTCTCCCCATCATCCTCAACTCACTCAAAATCATTCAATTCAAACATCTTTCCATTCTATTTAGTGTGTGTGTTCTTTTTTCATGTCTAGATGTTTATAACATCTAAGGAGTTATCACAAAGAAAATTCTTAAACACTTATATGGTAGATTGTTTTTTAAGTAGGTGATCATCCTTACATCTCCAAACTAGCACATAAGTATATAGTTATACTAGTATTGGGATACACGATACAATGGATATAGTTTATTTTAAGGTATTTTCTCAATCATTCAATCATCAATTCAACACCTTAGGGGAAACTCCCTTGGTCTTGTAGAGCCATAATTGAAGGAGGAATTACTCACCTCAAGCATTGGTCTTTAGCCACCCAATCTAAAGATGGGCTTGTGGTGATCTTCCAAGGTTTTCCACCCCTAGCACTTGGAAGATTATCATACCTTAGGGGTTAGGGATTACAACTCAGATCACCAAAAAATTGGCCTCATTGTTCTTGGTAGGTATTTGTTGGTGTGTCGGTGGGCCACCAACTCAAGAAGATGGTTATTGGGTTGAGAAGATATTGAAGAAACTACTAGCAAACACAATCCATTTTTCTTATTTTCCCCAAATTTATACCTTGAAAGGGTTTCCTCACTATTGTGAGGTGGTGACTCTACTATTAAATAATGGATTTTTTCTATTGTTGTTTATGTTTCATGAACATATATCAAGTGACTATAGCTAAGTATTTGGTACTATATTTTCTCCCAATTCAAAGCATGGTTTCCTTCTTAGTAAAGAAATAATTTTATTTTTCTCCTTTTTCTACCCTACATAAATAATTGTAATTAGTCATGATGAGTTGGAGTGGATGCATATATCCTAGGGATATTTCATCAAATGTAATGTATGATTTGAACCCTAGGAACTATGATAGGATGAATGTCCAAAAATATTATGAGGATGAATCACCGTACTATTCTTATAGCCCAACATATAAAAAGTCTTCACATTCATACACACAAGTGTCCATACTAAAAAAGAAATTGGAGTTGGATAGGCTTCTTGAATTAGAAATGGAATGTGAAGAAAAGGTCAAGGTTCTACAATCACAAAGACATTGTTGTTACAAAAGATTAGGCAACTTAGTCCCCTATCATTCTCTTAGACACTCTTTACAAATATCTAGACATGTCTTGGGTAGACATCATGATAAAAACCAAGGTCTACAATGGGATGCCCAGATGTGAGAGGTATGATATTAGTGGAAGGGATGCACATGTTGAGGAATTTTTTAGATTTCATGGAGAAATATCAGTTTGAAGATGAATACACATGGATGAGATTCTTGTTTAGGTCATTTGATGGAAAGGAAAAGAACTGGTATCAAATATTTCTCGAGAAAATTTTTACTTCATGGAATCAGCTTGTGATTGTATTTGAAGAGGAATTCACTTTGGACCTTGCTACTCTTATTGAAGAATTGAAAAAAACTAAATGGGAAGAGGGAGAGTCTAGCATAGAGTTTAATCACTTTTTTTTGTTTCTCTTTCCAACATCCCATAAGATTGAAAACCTAACATACCAGACCTATATTGAAATGTTTCTTGGAACCTATGATGTTTCTCTAGGTTTCAGGTCAATACAAGAAGAATTAAAATTGATTAAAATGTAGCAGGCATATAGGTGCCTTAATTTTATTGATGGTCTAAGAAGGGATATGACTACAAATTCATTATCCTCAAGAACAAAATTTGTTGATGGTGAGCTTGTTGTTGGTGATAGCAACTGTTTGGATGTTTCATTACATATTTGATATGTTTAGAGACTTTTTTGCCCAGCTAGATAAAGGCATCATTTTTATTTATTTTTCTCTCCCCATCATCCTCAACACACTCAAAATCAATAAATTCAAACATATTTCTATTCTATTTAGCACGTGTGTTCCTTTTTCATGTCTAGATGTTTATAAAATCTAAGGGGTTATCACAAAGAAAATTCTTAAACACTTATATGGAAAATTATCTGTTAAGTAGGTGATCATCCTTACATCTCCAAAATGGCACATAAGTGTAGTTACACTAGTATTGGGACGCATTGTGCAGTGGGTATAGTTTGTTGTAAGGTATTTTCTCAGTCATTCAATCATCAATTCAACACTTTAGGGGGAAATACCTTGAACTTGCAAAGCCAAAAGTGAAGGAGGTCTTACTTGCCTCAAGAATTGGTCCATAGCCACCCAATCTAAAGATGGGTTTGTGGTGATCTTAAAAGGTTTTCCACCCCTAGCACCTGGAATATTATCATACCTTAGGGGTTTAGGGATTAAAACTTAGATCACCAACAAATTGGCATCATTGTCAAGGAGATACTTTTTTGTGTAAGTTGGTGGGCCACCAACTCAAGAAGATGGCTATTGGGTTGAGAAGATATTGAATAATCTGCTAGTGAATGCAATCCATTTTCTTCTTTCCCCAAATTTAAACCTTGAAGGATCAAGGGCTTCCACACTATTGTGATATGGTGACTCTACTATTAAAGAATGAAGTTTTACTATTGATGTTCATGTTTCATAACACATATCAAGTGACTGTAGCTAAGTATTTGGTACCCTATTTTCTCCCAATTCAAAGCATGATTTCTTTCTTGGTAAATAAATAATTTTCTTTTTCTCCTTCCTCTACCCTACATAATTAATTGTAATTAGTCACGATGAGTTGAAATGGATGCATATATCTTAGGATATTTCATCAAATGTAATGTATGATTCAAACCCTAGGAACTATGATAGGATGCATGTCCAAAAATATTATGAGGATGAATCACCTATCTATTCTTGCAACCCATCATATATAAAGGCTTCACATTTAGACATATAGGTGTCCATACTAAAAAAAAAATGGATTTGGATAGGCTTCTTGAATTAGAAATGGAATGTGAGGAAAAGGTCAAGGTTCTTAAATCACAAAGACGTCATGTTGTTACAAAAGATCAAATAACTCATTCCCCTATCATTCTCTTAGACACTCTTTACAAATAGCTAGACATGTCTTGGGTAGATTATGATATGAAATTCATGAGAACTAAGGTCTACAACCAAATGCCTAGATGTGATGGGTATGATATTAGTGAAGGAAATGCACATGTTAAGGCATTTTTGGATTTCATGGAGAAATATCAGTTTGAAGATGAATACATGTGGATTATATTCTTTGTTAGGTCAATGGATGGAAAGGAAAAAAAACTACTATCAAAGCTTTCTCGAGCATTTTTGCTTCATGGAATCAACTTGTTGTTTCATTTGAAGAGGAATTCACTTTGGATCCTATTTCTCTTGTTGAAGAACTAGAAAATACTAAATTGAAAGAGGGAGAGTCTAGCATAGAGTTCAATCGCATATTTTTCATTTCTCTTTCCAACATCCTAGAAGATTGCAAACGTAGCATACATGCATATATTGAAATGTTTCTTGGAGCCTACGATGTTTCTCTAGGTTTCAATTCAATACATGAAGAATTAAAATTGATTAGCATATAATAGGCATATAGTTGCCTTGATTTTATTTGTCTAAGAAGGGATATGATTATAAATTCATTATCCTCAAGAATAAAATTTGTTGGTGGTGAAATTTTTGTTTGTGACAAAAACAGTTTGGACATGGCATCAAGTAGAAGCACAATATCAAGTGATGTTTGTGTTTGCAGGAAAGTAGATGAAGGTGTTGGTGCACTATATGACAACAATACAAATGCAGATGACAATGTGTTCAACTACCTTTAGCTAGATTAATCATCTATGGGTGATTGTAATGAAGAAATCACTGATAAATTTTAATCTATGAATGAGGAGTATGAACTTTCTATTTGTGTCAACAATGTGGACATCTATGGAGATGTGTACGCAAGAGATTCATCAAACAAATTAGCCTAAGTAGTTGATCATATAAAGCATGCACATGATGGTGATGTAAATGATGAAGAAGGAGTTTCCTTCTTGTTTGATATTTTTCCTTCTTGTGTTCCTATTTTTGATCTTGAAGTGGTTGATGATTATTTGTATAAGGATAAATTAGGCACAAATTTTCATGAAGATGCAAATGTATAAATTGTTTGTGCAACTCACGGTATTAGTTTTGAAGAGTTTGTACTTGAAGAATGTGATGGTGATCATATGGATGTCTATGAGAGCCTTTTTCTTTGGTGTGAAAATTGTTGTCTTCCTCATGCACACTACACTTCAAGAGGGTCATATGAAAGAAATATTATTGTAGAGTTGGATGTGGAAAGAAGTGTACCATAGGTTTGATTGTTGCAGCACATGTGTCACAATAGATTGCTAAGAAATGACTAAAATAGAGAGACAATCTGAAGAGTGCAACTCTTCACATGAAGGTTTGTATGGTTCTAATTATTATTTTGATGAAGTGTGCATTAGCATAAGTAATTCCAAGGTATGTAGGTTGCCTTTTTCCTTGAGGTGAGTAGAATTGAGTATGAAAATTTTCTTTGTGATGAAGATGTATCTTCTTATGGCGTGGATAATGGTGTGCCCGAGTTTAAGTGTTTCACTTGGGCCCAACATGCATCTTGTGATGGTATTAAACTACATGTTCTTCAGGCTAATGATCAAATTGTGATTCAATTTTCATATATACCCAAGCTTCAAGGTTTTCAATTCAACTTTCTAGAAGATGATTCCCCTTCTACAGGTCAACAAGATGAAGTGTCATATTTTTCTCTACCATGTGAATTGGAGGTATTTTATTTTTGCCTCAATTCACCTAAGGAGGTCAGCAGGTATGAAAATACTGAAGTTTCATTTAGTTTTGATCTAATTTTTTAATTGGTGCCCCCAACTGCTATAAACATGAAGGATTTAGTGCATTGCAGCTTGATGGCCTATACTATGTGACTTCCATACAATAGCAAGGTCAATAGTGGAGCATATCTTCACTCTATTGATGGGCATCATAGAGTTATGCTTAATTGAAGAAGATTGTATTTTTGTAGTTGTATGGTAGAAACAATTGTGAGTTGATAGAAATCAGTTCCTTCAACATGCTTCTTTTTGAAAAAGGAAAGTAGATGCAAGAGTTTTCTCATGGGCATGCACCATGGGTATATTGCAAGGTTTGACCTAGAAAATAATGTGGTAAGTTTCGTACAACCATATCTTCAAATTCATATACCTTCATGTCATTGGTTGGAGGTCATAATTATCTTTGTAGATATTGTGTCTTTCTCTTGTACAAATATTTGTATCTTTTGAGAGACAACCCCTTCTTGTTGTATCTTTTTTGGTTTTCCTAAAGATCTAAATCCTCACTATGCCTGCAAGAGGCACATGCATCCCTAACAAGAGCCAATTTTGGAACCTCAAAAATTATGAGTCTTATTTCATGCCTTAGCCAAATTTTCCTAAAATTATAACCGACCTAAGACATCTGATAGTATTGTTTTTATTGCAAGAATGAAGGTGTTGTCATTGATGTCAACTAGTTAACTGGTTATCAACTGGTTGTTGTTGTCATTGATGTCATGGAAGTTGGTTTTTGGTTGTATATGTCGTGGATATTGAGAAAATTGTAATAAAGAAAGTTTGCAGGTATTATGTGTATGCTCTGGGATATGCTCTGGGATGTGCTTTATATTTCCTCTATGCTTTTGAGTTCTTGAAATATTATTCATGGTTGTTGGTAGTTGTTGTGTCCAGAATTTGGGTCTCTAGAACATTGTGCAGTGTGAGATATCTTCACTAGTTGTGTATGTGCAGTTTGGTGTGGCTGGCTGAGGTCTGGGTGAAAAGTAGTTGCTTCAGATTTCTCTATATTCTAGTTTTATGGCTTGCAATTCTAAGAGCAAGCTGATGAGGTTGAGTTCAAGTGAAAATTGTTGTTCGAAAAGATTGGATCGAGCTAAGGATGTGTGCACTTAATTGTTTTATGTGTTTTTACACTGGTGTTGGCTGACCTTGTGTTAAACACTACCCTCGAAGATCATGGAATCATGTTGAAGCGTTTTGGGACTTATTTAGGTCCTCATTAAGTATGTGTTTCATTTTCTCTCATTCTAATTCCACCGTAGAATTTTTATGCATCAACCTAATTTAAATTTGTAAATACAAATGGTGTGTGGCTGACCTTGGATGGGTTTCAAGTGTTAAGAAGGTATAAGTACAAGTTGATATGTTGATGAAAGGAAAGATAGATAAAAGACAGATGTGAGATAGACGTGAGATAGTGTGTGTGATGTGAGTTTGAGCAGATCAATGCAAAATTTAATTGTTGAGTTCTTGGAGGTAGTGATTTGAAGGTGTACTCTATCATTCAAGCATGTCTACAAGTGTGTGAGTGAATTGTGGTGGAAATATCTATTGCATTGAGATAGTTTTTTCTTTGTAACATTTCTCTTCTATCTTCTTTGTAATTTTGTGGAATTGAGCCCTCCAGGTGGTAAACCCTCATTGGATAGTGAGTCCTTTTTTGGGAAAGTAAGTCATGTTTTGGCAGTGAGCCTTTCGGCAGTGAACCTTTGTATTCGGTTTTGGAATTCTTTATATTGTGAGCTAATCCTCACCATGGTTTTTACCTCATTTGGTTTTCCATGTAGATCTAGTGTTATTGTGTGTATGCTTTTACTTCTTTTTGTTTCTGCTTCTGCACTTAATGATTAATCACACTAGCAAAGTAAAGGATTTGTGAATGGTTATTGATCTAACTTCTGGTGAAAGTTTTAAAGGTTAAATTTGCTACAAATGAATAACCCCCCCTCTTAGTTGTCTTGTTCAACAGGTTTTTCTTTATACCAATGGATAGAGCATGAAAAATAAAGTATAGTTACTTTTCAAATTTTTGAAAAATATGTTAATGGGAAAAATTTATTGTCTTATGGATTTTCCCTTTCCATCTATATCAATTCATTTTCATTGCAATGTGTAGTGCAATTTTTTTCTTCTGTAAATATCCTATTGAGGTGGAAATATCTACAATAGGTCTAAATGATGAAAATATTGCTAAGTATAGATCTTACAGGATTTTGTGGTCAAGTGAACTTCTATCACTTAGTTTTATATAATTCACTTAGCTTTACCCACTTTGTGGGAAATATGTGTTCATTTAGACTTGTCCTTTCCATCCAAAATTCACCTTTTCATTATTTTTGTTTGGCTCACTTGGAATTCTCTACTTTGTGAGAAAGTTCGCTCCATCCAAATATTTGCGAGAATTTCCATATGAACAAGTCCATTCTACCTCGTGATGGTTTTCCCAATTTTTTTAGTCGTCAACAAGTCTCTCACTTGTCCACTTGTGTATGTTTTTCCTACAAAGGCATTCCAAAATTGACTAAGTTCAAGAGTGCAATGGATGAGGTCCATCTTCCTTCATTGTTGGCATCATTAGGTTTTGTAGGCTTACCCAAGTGAACTTCACCTTGTCATAAGCAACTTGATTGGTTCATATTGATTCTTCTATGTGAGGCAGATGGTGAGGAAGATCCCATGGGTGTACTTGGACTTCTTTTTTTTGCAAGTTTTTTTTTGTGAGAATTCAGTCAACTACTGATTTATGGTTTTAGCAATTGAATTGGATGAGTATTTTGTTCAATTTAAATGGGTTTTTTTACATGCTGCAAATAGAGGTAGAAATATCACAATATCTTTCTAGCCACATCTTTTATGCAAACATCTCAAAGTTTTGATAGATTAACTAATTGTTGGGGTAGCTTTCACATGAACCAAGTCTTGAAGGCTAATTTCTATCTGCCATGTGTCATCCACAGAAAGCTCTTGGAGCCACATCAAAAATCCAAAATTCAGCAAGTATGGAATTACAAAATATTATACATCTTGAAGATGACCTTAATGGGTACTCCCAAATTTGATTTAATCTGAGTTTTGAAAAAAAGTGAAGTTACAAATATGTGGAAATTTTAGCTCCATTAAAACCTTTGTGGGTCATATGGGTTCATCTACACTTGTGGGTTTGGAAATCTAAACTAAACTCTCTTTTGTGTAATTCTAAATGAATTTTCCACAAGTCTAGTTGAGGTTTATTTTCTCGCAAGAGCTTTCAAATATAAAATCAGCTAAGTTAAAATTTGCAGGCCAATGAAGTCCAGCTTCATGCAACCATATAGTGATGATGTATTACAAAAACCATCTTATTTGAAGGCCTCCTAGTCCACCAATGACATCATGTTGATGTCATCTACAAGAATTTTCATTTGAACAAAAAATTTATGAGGGGTTAAAGTTCAGTTCCACTTGGTTTTTCCACATAAGGCAGATGGCTGGACAATTCCTGTGATGCACTTGAATGCAACTTTTCCACAAAGGAAATAAAATGATGAAAGTATTGTAGGGATAGACAAGTGAATTATACAAAGGTCTAATGTGATCTTGACTTGATGGGGTCGCTTTGTAGAAGTTTTTTTGTAAGTGATGGTCTTGCGGGATTTTTGGGTGCATCAAGATATTGTGATGAAATTTATGATCATTGGAAGTAGTTGTTTCACCTCATCCTAATAGGGATTGTTTCTATATGATAGGATTGTTATGGATGTTTTGTTGTCATCCAAAACTTATGAGAAAATCATTTACATCTAGACATATCCCTTTGGGGCTCAAAGTTCTACTGATCCATTTTATGACATTTTCCCCATCGGATGAGGTTGTAATTTCTTCCAAAGGCATATTTCTCTCATGTTGCATCCTTGATCTTGATAAAATCCCATATCCAAATGGGGGTTGAATTTTCACAATGAGCAAGAGATGAAGGTTTGATTTTTAGAGGTCGTCATAAATGATGCATCCATTACTATAACTACTTGATTTGATCTATGGTTTCTTGTAGAAAACTTTAAATGTTGTTTGGTGAGAGTTCAATGGATAAATATAACACCCACACCTCATTAATCATCTACAAAACCTTTTTTGACGTGTTGCACCTCCCAGACACAATTTGAGTGGGATTTTTGGGTGATTTTTTTCTATTGGTTGCATTCAAGCGCACGTCTCATTAATGCAAAGGAATGGTGCATGTCAAAATAATTTTTTATATGCCTCTTTATGGTTAGATTAGATTTTTAGAAGACACATTCCATTTGGGTGTTGAAAGAAGTTGTAGCTAGGGTTCTCTTGTCCTTGTGTGACCCTCTAACAATTTCTAGACATCCTTTCCGTAGGTATATTTTCCTTGGCATTCATTTTTTAGAAAATGAGAGGAAACATTTTTGGAGAGAGGGGCATAAAAGAAGAGAACTTACATAGTAGAACTAGAAGGTTTATAATTTCTAGCTCCAAGTGTAGTTATTTTGCACTGTAACAATTTGAGTTTATCCCAAGTATGTGACGATACTTGTAACTATTGTAAAATAGATTATTAATGGAATATTCAACCTTTATTGAGTGTATCCATATGCATGGTGTATGTTTATGGATTTGTTTCTAATTAGTTATATATCCAAATGATTATAAATTTCTTGTAAATATTTTTCAAGATATCTTATCAGAACAATAAAGGAAGTGTATGGGTATGTGTCTAGATTACTAAGTAGACTCATCTAATATTCTTCAACTATCTGTGGTTTTTCTAAATGTATATGTAGAGCTCAACTTGCTTGTGCATTCTAGAAAAAATGGTCTTTTGTGGTGTATTGATTAATCTATCACCTTGGTTTCAATCATTGCATATTTTATTAGATTCATAGAATTTGTTGTCTAACTAGATAAAGTAACCTATTGGTTATTTTCTTTCTCTCCCCATCATCCTCAACACACTCAAAATCAACCAATTCAAACATCTTTATGTTTTCTTTAGTATGTGTGTGTTATGATGTCATGTCTAAATGTTTATAACATCTAAGGGGTTATCATAAAGAACATTCTCAAATACTTATATGACATATTATCTATTAAGTAGGTGCTCATCCTTACATCTCCAAATTAGCACATAGGTATATAGTTACACCATTATTGGGATACATCGTGCATTGGGTATAGTTTTTATAAGGTATTTTCTCAGTCATTCAATCATAAATTTAACACCTTAGGGAAAACCCCCATTAGTCTTGCAGAGCCAAAAGTGAAGGGGGTCTTGCCACCTCAAGCATTTTTCCTTAGCTACCCAACCCAAAGGCAGGTTTGTGGTGATCTTCCTAGGTTTGACACCCCCAACACCTACAATATTATCATACCTTAGGGATTCAGGGCTTATAGCTATGATCAAGTAGATAACATATCCAACTAGAAAGATGCCTAAGAATTATAAGTAGAATACATTTTATAACACTCATAAATTTAATGGTCACCACACTTAAGGGCACATGGATTTAAAACATAAAGTGCAACATTCGATTGCTAATTATGTAGAAGGTACCAATAATGGAGCCAATCAAATGATGAAGAACTACTAGATTCTATTGAAGATATTAACTTTGAATGTAATATTTGACTAGTTTAATAATTTTTCTTTTTTTGGATTATTTTCTCTCCTCTTGTACACTATTTTCAATAATTATTACTATATTATAGGTGGTCTACCATATTTTTTTCAAGCTTCTTCATTGATTACATTTTATAATGTTGAGATCCCACAAAATAACTATTTTAGTTTGTTGTGTGTGTGTGTGTGTGTGTGTGTGTGTGTGTGTAGTTTAGTGGGCATTCACCTTGTTATTTCTCATTAATCTTGCATGTTAATCTAACATATGCAATAAATAGTTCTTATTTAATCAAAGCATCTAGCATCAAGGTTATGTACATATAAGCGTTTTATTGAAAATGACATGATATATTGATTTAGACCATGGCTTATATCTTGCATATTTACACATTGTTCCTAAGGAGCTTCTAGTATTGTTTCATTGTATACCATCTTCAAATAGATTTGGGATTTTGCTTAGTACACCATGGATCGAATGATACAAATTTATTCCTTCTATTTTACATCTATCTATGTCACGACCCCTATTTTTATTGTTCGTATATTACAATGTTTAATTAAATTAATTTGTGGTGAAATAAAAGTGCAAAGGAATAAAAAAAAATTAATTATATTTTAAATAGAGAATTTATTTTTGCAAATAAATGATAATGAGTTGTTATTTAGAATAATTATTTCTAATTGCAATTAAATGTTACCTCCTTGCTAAATATTTTCAATAAATATTTAAATTGCAAATAAAAGATATTTCGTTATTATTTACTTGGAATAGATATTCAATTTTGCAATTGAAAATTGTATTTTTATTTATAGCTGAGGATAAATAGTGTGCATGGAAAATAAACTTTATTATTATTATTTTCAAGATTAGGTATTTGGAATTGGGGAGAAATATTTAAAAGAGGAAAATCATTAACGGAAATAGACGATTGTTTTCCATAAACTTTCTTGTGAATTGCCTGTGAAAAGATTAATTCCTCCCCTTGAAACCTTTGAGTGTTCTATTGTGCGTGAATCAACTTCTTGTTTTTACATAAATTATTTATATATATATATATAAATTAGTATGTATGAAATTGTGCACTACTGCTGCAAATTTAGAATTAAATTTCAACTACTAGCCTGGAACCTACAAATTTCCCTTTTAATCTGAGCATATGTTTTCCAAAATACAATACTATTACATATTCATATATATATATACATAGCTATTTTATATATATATTATATTAAATGAATTTAAACTGTTGATTCGCTTTTACTTCCATTTGAAATGTTGGACGAATTTTTGAATTGGGGGTTGTTTAAATTTATGTATGGGAAGGCTTTACAGCCCCAGCCCAGCCTTCGAGGACCCATGTAAACAAAGTATGTTTTCATGTAAAGTCATTTTCCCTGGTTTCTAAACTTACTAGATATAGCATCGCCTGCAGCTAATATTCTGCTTCCAAAATCATGATCTTTGCTCTTAGCCAACCAAGCATGAAAGAGAGCCATGACTGTAAAGATAGTAAAGTAAGAAATATATTTCTTGATAATTGGATGCCTTTGCATTCTCTTTTAAAGCATCTTTATACTTTGACTACCAATTCTGCAAATCCTGCAATATTTTGACATAAATTACTCAGTGTAGCAATTAAAAGGAAGTTCGTCATGGATACTAATATTCTGATTCTCACCAACTGCATTCACAAGTCTTTCAATGCGTTATCCTTGTAGATTTTACATGCTGCTTTCTATGTAATTTATTTCCTCTGTGCACATAACTAAATATATATATATGTGTGTGTGAATATATGTTATATTTAACTACAAATGAATTTGTTTATGTATATATATTGTTGTTTACAATCATGTTGATGCTGGAAAATTTAATGATAAAATTACAAATGAATTTTTTTATGTATATATATTGTTTTTTACAATCATGCTGATGTTGGAAAATTTAATGATAACATTACAAATGAATTTGTTTATGTATATATATATAGTTGTTTACAATCATGCTGATGTTGGAAAATTTAATGATAAAATTACAAATGAATTTGTTTATGTATATATATATTGTTGTTTACAATCATGCTGATGTTGGAAAATTTAATGATAAAATTACAAATGAATTTGTTTATGTATATATATTGTTGTTTACAATCATGTTGATGCTGGAAAATTTAATGATAAAATTACATATATATATATATATATATATTTGAGTATACATTTATATGAAACATGCTGAGAATTAGATCATTGTAGAATTTAAATGAGTAAATATACATCTGGCTGTCAGTGTTTACTTTATCTCATTGAAAAAGTAATTTTTTTTCTGGAAAAGTAAATATATATATATATGTACACACACATTAAATCAAACTTATTTATATCATTCTGTTTGATTATGACAAAATGTGGATTATTTCAGCTAAAGATGTAATTTTCTATATGTCCAGTTTTATATATATATATAATATGCCTGAGAGCAAGATTAAATTACGAAAAAGAATAGATGTTAGAAATCTGATTTAGAATGATTAAAATTTTTGTTTTAAGTGTTATAATTTTGTATTAGATTGTTTATCTTTGAACACACACATATATATATATAGACATATGTGTATATGTGATCAAGTTTTATTTCCCTGAAATGCATATATTTCTAAATGGAGAGGATTTCTTTTGATTATGTAAAATTTGTAATATTTCAATTAACCATTAAAATTGGAAATGAGTTCATGGTGAAATGTAAAACTATCCTCTTGAGAATTACATTCTTTACAAACCAAATAGAGAACTCTGAAAGAATGCTTGAATTATTGAACTTTGTATAAGTTGTGAGAACTATGCATTATCTACTCTTTTATCTACTCTTTTTATTCATTGAGTATAATGGTATGTTAAATTGCATTATTAAATAGACTTATGTTGGTATATATATATATATATATATATATATATCGATATGAAGTGGATACTTACATTTTCCTTTGAGATAAAGGTGGACTCATGTAGTTACCCTAAGGACCCTTGAATATCTATTTGTAAAAAGGGAGAGTTATATCACATTTGAGATCAATGATTTCTTTTCTTTCTTTTCATTTACTTAATGTAGCCATTTGAAAATTTTCATAACTATAGTGGAATATGACTAAGGTAAGATGTTGGTAACCTATGATAGTATCTTGTTATCATCTATTTGCAACTCGTGTCATTTTTATGTGCAGGGACAAGTGTACTTATAAGAACATATACTCATATATTTTCACTAGCTTATATATGTATTCTCATACATACATGAGCTATACCTTCTTAACTCTTTTATAGTTTTACTCTCTTACTGTTAAACTCTCTATGAATCAATGAGTTTAAAAGTAAATATTATTGTTATAATTGCATAAGCATTTGTGCATTTAGCAATGCTAGGATTACTTTCATAAAGCTTTATGTGATTGATTTATGGTTTTCAGTGTACTTCTTGTGTGATATTTGAGAGGTCATTGGAGGTAAAATTGTCTTATTAGCAAATACTTGGGAGCGATTCATGATAGTGTTGGAATTACCTTAATCTCATTTGCAAGGATGATGCATTGGTGAAACTTGAAAATATTGCTTGAAGATTATGTGACTTGTATATGAACTTCAATATGTCCTTTGTTAAGTGCAATATATGATATCTAGAATTGTGTAAAGAATGGTCATGTCAGTGTGACATTATGATCATTTCCTATGAGGCATCTTGTAACCATTGATAATTTGTAGCCAGTAAGGCTCTGCCAGTGAGGTATTTTATTAAGCCAGTAAGGCACTTTTACGAGTGGTTTTTCATCCCTACGAGGGTTTTCCACTCATGAAATCTCTGTCTTATGGACTCTTTTGTGGATGCATTTATGATCTTGCTATTTCCTTAATTTGCATTATAGTATTTGAATTTGTATGTATTGTTGAGATGATAACTCATGTGTAAGCCTACATGGCTAAATCTAATGAAGGCACCGCCTTGTCTTAATATACTTTGATTCATTGATGTATGTTATTCCATTCGAATTTAGTGATGAAAATAATTTAATTATTCTACTTATTCTGCACCTTTTTATGATAATTTTATTCTATTAAATTATTAGTAAGTGAAATTTTTCGAACCTTACATTTTGGTATCAGAGCACTCAAGTTCAACACTCAAGCCTCAAGTCTTTTATGTTTAGGTTGCATTATGGTATATGAACCATTGAAAAGTGAACCCTAGTATGGGTGATTCTTTGATGGTTAATTGGAACCAATTAGAAGTTTAGACATAGGCTGATAATTCAAAGAAATCTAGAAGTGTGAGGCCCCTTCGCCTTAGTCACATTTTCATATGAATTTCTAGTAAGAGTGATGATGACTATTTAAGATAAGCCAAGATAGATCATACACGGTGGTAGTTGGAGTTAGTCAAAAAGGATAAAACATGGTGAAAACCTAGGAATGATGATGCACGACAGTAAAAGTGAATTAATAAGAGAAATATATTGTGAAGAGAGATCTCTCTGATGATGTAAAGGATGAATGAGTTGATAAGATACAAAGGAAGAAGAAAAGAACTTTCTGATGAGAGGAAGAAGGAAGAACACATGTGAAGTAAATAAAGTTGATGATAATGGATAAATATTGGTTGAGCGTTCTTGAAGGTAGGAAACCTAAGAAGAATGTTTTAAAGGCAAGAATATTTGTATTAGTGCTAGGGGCAAGTTGATTGTTGAGCAACGTCTTATTCCTACAAGACTTGGATCTAATAGAATCCACGGGACCTTTTGAAAATGCAAGGTTTTGATGTCTTGAGAATCTTCATTGGTAATTCATGATAGAATTTGATTTGATAAATAACTTGATTTGTCTATTAGACAAGGAAAAAGTGAATGAGGTGATGAATCTTATATGCTTGAGTGTTTTTAATGAAAGTACTTGTACATATGCATTATATGAGAATGATACTTGCACAATAATGCACTTCTCATGCTCCATGTGAATGACACATTTGTATGGATGATTGTATTCATATCATGGAAAAATTGTTGCTTTAATTAAACTTATACTAATATGAGTGATGCATATTTCATGTTATTGTTGTTCTTGTGTGAGTGATGCACTAGAGCAAGTTATTGATTCCTTTGTGCAGATAAAGTACTTGAGTAATGATTACTTTTCTTAATTTGTGTGTGAGATATACTTTTGAAACTCTTTGTGTTTATTGGATCGAGTAATGATCACTCTAACTATACTACTATAATTTATGCATATTTCACCTTTTGTGCGAGTGATGCACTTGTGCGAGAGATGCACTTACCATATTTATTGTATGAAAACTTGAATGAGTAATGCACATTGTATACAAGACATGTTCCATATTTTTGTGAGTAAGGAGCTACAGGTAAATTATGTATTCATACAATGTGTGAGTTAGGCACCAGGGGTTATGTATTGTTGTTTGTTAATTATTCATTCTATGTGCACTTGAGCATGATTTGCACTATTATATCATCTAGTCCTTATTCTATGCAATTTGATTATTCTTGTTGAATGTGTTGTGTGTGACAAATTTTAAGCTTACCTTTCAGGATAGGATGTCAAATGTGGGTTAACAAACAAGGTGATCTTCTTTTCCAAGATCAACCAAATTTTGTATATATGCTTTGGCCAAAGCGAGTTGTACCATTGAAATAGATGGATAATGAATGCCTAGAATTTTTATATGTTTCTCTGCCACATCCTATATGCAATAAATATGCTCATTCTAGTATAAGATTGCATATAAGGCATTAGGAATGCATCGAGAGTTTCCCTCCTGCCCTATTGTTATTGGTTTCTAGGTGCCTCATGCAGGGCCGAGTGTTCTTCGAGTTAGGAAGAATCCCGGGGAAGTGTTATGCTTCATGGTTGGGTGGGAAAAGCACCTTAACCATGCTCTTGACCTTCAGCTTGCAAAAGACCACTGGGTTATGGAAGCTGAAGATTGATTAAATATTTTATTTTCTTTATGTAATTCAGAAGATGGATATGTATCATTGCATGGATCATTGTATGGCTTGTTTAGTTAATTGATGTAATGCACTTCTCTTGGATGCACTCTTGTTGCATTTGTAAAAAGGTAAAGGATTATACATGATTATAGATTGAGATTTATTTATTTTTGTGAAATTTAGTAACTGGTTGAATAAG
Source organism: Sequoia sempervirens (assembly GCA_007258455.2). Classification (NCBI taxonomy): domain Eukaryota; kingdom Viridiplantae; phylum Streptophyta; class Pinopsida; order Cupressales; family Cupressaceae; genus Sequoia; species Sequoia sempervirens. Next base: position 84,126 of record VDFB02259195.1, read on the forward strand.
TATTGAGCTCTTGATGATCTTCCTGACATCTGGTATACCGGGTTGCTATGGTAATCAACTTGTTGATCTTCTCATCTTCTATGTTGTTGACCAAGATGAAGACCTTGTTGTAATTGTTTGAGAATTTTCTTTTGATAGTATTTTAATTCGCTAATGCTGATAACAAGTAGTATGGGATGCTTGTTCATCATCATAGAGGAAATTATTCTAACATCTCATACGAGTGGGCATGTTAACAAAATAAACATAACTATTTTCTTGGAATATGGAAAAGACTTGCATAAGATATAGAATATTTCATGAAAGAAATGAACTAGTTGCATGCTTTTATTAGATAAGGTAAATAGAGTGAATTGATGAAGTCATGATGTGCTAATGAGGTGTGCAAGTGTTTGGATGCTAGCCACAAAAAAAATTGTTGTTATGAATAGATAGGTGTTTGAAGTAAATGATATCTTTGGCAGGTGGGTTGCTTTTGACATTAAGGTAAAACGGAATTAAAGAGGTATGATATTTTTATCTTTAGTTAAGTTGATCATCGTGATGATGATTCTTTAAGGGGGGAAGGATGTCACGACCCCTATTTTTAGTATTCATATTTTACAATGTTTAATTAAATTAATTTGTGGTGAAATAAAAGTGCAAAGGAATAAAAAAAATTAAGTATATTTTAAATAGAGAATTTATTTTTGCAAATAAATGATAATGAGTTTTTATTTAGAATAATTATTTCTAATTGCAATTAAATGTTACCTCCTTGCTAACTATTTTGAATAAATATTTAAATTGCAAATAAAAGATATTTCGTTATTATTTACTCAGAATAGATATTCAATTTTGCAATTAAAAATGGTATTTTTATTAATAGCTGAGGATAAATATTGTGCATGGAAAATAAACTTCATTATTATTATTTTCAAGATTAGGTATTTGGAATTGGGGAGAAATATTTAAAAGAGGAAAATCATTAACGAAAATAGACAATTGTTTTCCATAAACTTTCTTGTTTTTCTCTGCCAAAAAAAAGATAACTAAAAAATGGTTGTCAGGAAGAGGGTTTTTGAAGTATAGTAAACTAAAAATAGTGGAAAGAAGAGGAGGAATTAATACAGGGGCAAAGAGGAAAATCTACCGCAGGAGATTTCCAGCAATCCAGAACATAAAAGAGAGGAACAAGAAAGAGGAAATTCTATCAGGGTTTTTGAATCCTCTTTCCAATGTATTTTAGTTTCAAATGCGAAGATTGATGAATTCCCTGTGAAAAGATTAATTCCTCCCCTTGAAGCCTTTGAGTGTTCTATTCACTGTACGTGAATCAACTTCTTGGTTGTACAAATCTGTAATTATTTTGTTCTATTCTTTTTATATAAATTTTATATATATTTATATAACTATATAACTATATATATATATATAAATTAGTATGTATGAAATTGTGCACTGCTGCTGCAAATTTAGAATTAAATTTCAACTACTAGTCTAGAACCTACAAATTGCCCTTTTAATCTGAGCATATTTTTTCCAAAATACAATACTATTACATATATATATACAGAGTTGTTATATATATATATATATATATATAATAATATTATTATATTATATTAAATGAATTTAAACTGTTGATTCACTTTTACTTCCGTCTGAAATGTTGGATGAATTTTTGAATTGGGGGTTGTTTAAATTTATGTATGGGAAGGCTTTACAGCCCCACCCCAACCTTCAAGTCCCCATGTAAACAAAATATGTTTTCATGTAAAGCCATTTTCCCTAGTTTCTAAACTTACTAGATACATCATCGCTTGTAGCTAATATTTTGCTTCCAAAATCATGATCTTTCTCTTAGCTAGCCACACATGAAAGAGAGCCATGACTGTAAAGATAGTAAAGTAACAAATATGTTTCTCGATAATTGGATGCCTTTTGCATTCTCTTTTAAAGCATCTTTATACTTTTCCTACCAATTCTGATAATCTTGCAATATTTTGACATAAATTACTCAATGTGTAGCAATTAAAAGGAAGCTCGTCATGGATACTAATATTCTATGAGTCTCACTAGTTGCATTCGCAAGTCTTTCAATGTGTTATCCCTGTAGATTTACATGCTACTTTCTATGTAATTTATTTCCTCTATGTGCATAACTAAATATATATATATAAGTGTGAATATATGTTATATTTAACTACAAATGAATTTGTTTATGTATATATATTGTTGTTTATAATCATGCTGATGCTAAAAAATTTAATGATAAAATTACAAATGAATTTGTTTATGTATATATATTGTTGTTTACAATCATGCTGATGCTGGAAAATTTAATGATAAAATTACAAATGAATTTGTTTATGTATATATATATTGCTTGATGTTGGAAAATTTAATGATAAAATTATATATATATATATATAATATATATATATATTTGAGTATACATTTATATGAAACATGTTGAGAATTAGATCATTGTAGAATTTAAATGAGTAAATATACATCTGGCTATAAGTGTTTACTTTATCTCATTGAAAAAGTAATTTTTTTCTGGAAAAATAAATATATATATATATACACACATTAAATCAAACTTTTTTTTTTGGAAAAGTATATATATACACACACACACATTAAATCAAACTTATTTTTATCATTTTGTTTGATTATGACAGAATGTGGATTATTTTAGCTAAAGATATAATTTTCTATATGTCCAGTTATATATATATATATGCCTAAGAGCAAGATTAAATTACAAAAAGAATAGATGTTAGAAATCTAATTAGAATGATTAAAATTTATGTTTTAAGTGTTATAATTTTGTATTAGATTGTTTATCTTTGAACAAACACACGCACACACACACACACACACACACACACATATACATATGTGTATACATGATCAAGTTTTATTTTCCTGAAATGCATATATTTTTTAATGGAGAGGATTTCTTTTGATTATGTAAAATTTGTAATCTTTCAATTAACCATTAAAATTGGAAATGAGTTCATGGCGAAATGTAAAACTATCTTCTTGAGAATTACATTCTTTGCAAACAAAATAGAGAACTCTAAAATTGTAACGTGTTTTCTGAAAGAATGCTTGAATTATTGAACTTTGTGTAAGTTGTGAGAACTATGCATTATCTACTCTTTTATCTACTCTTTTTATTCATTGAGTATAATGGTATGTTAAATTTCATTATTAAATGGACATATGTTGGTATATATATATATATATATATATATATATATATATATATATATATATATATATATATATATATATATATATATATATATATATATATATATCGATATGAAGTGGATACTTACATTTTCCTTTGAGATAAAGGTGGACTCATGTAGTTACCCTAAGGACCCTTGAATATCTATTTGTAAAAAGGGAGTTATATCACATTTGAGATCAATGATTTTTTTCCTTTCTTTTCATTTACTTAATGTAGCCATTTGAAAATTTTCATAACTATAGTCTAGAACGTGACGAAGGTAAGATGTTGGTAACCTATGATAGTATCTTGTTATCATCTATTTACAACTTGTGTCATTTTTTATGTGCAGGAACAAGTGTACTTATAAAAACGTATACTCATATATTTTTACTAACTTATATATGTATTCTCATACATACATGAACTCTACCTTCTTAACTCTTTTATAGGTTTACTCTCTTATTGTTAAACTCTCTATGAATCAATGAGTTTGAAAGTAAATATTCTTGTTATAATTGCATAGGCATGTGTGCGTTTAGCAATGCTAGGGCTACTTTCATAAAGGTTTCATGTGATTGATTTATGGTTTTCAGTGTACTTCTTGTGTGATATTTGAGAGGTCATTGGAGGTAAAATTATCTTATTAGAAAATACTTGGGAGCGATTCATGATAGTGTTGGCATTACCTTAATCTCATTTGCAAGGATGATGCATTGGTGAAACTTGAAAATGTTGTTTGAAGATTTATGTGACTTGTATATGAACTTCAATATGTCCTTTGTTAAGTGCGATATATGATATCTAGAATTGTGTAAAGAATGGTCATGTCAGTGTGACAGTATGATCATTGCTTGTGAGGCATCTTGTAACCATTGAGAATTTTTAGCCAGTAAGGCTCTGCCAGTGAGGCATTTTATTAAGCCAGTAAGGCACTTTTACAAGTGGTTTTTCATCCCTACAAGGGTTTTCCACTCATGAAATCTCTATGTTATGGATTCTTTGTGGATGCATTTATGATCTTTCTATTTCCTTAATTTGCATTACAGTATTTGAATTTGCATGTATTGCTGAGATGATAACACATGTGTAAGCCTACATGGCTAAATCTAATGAAGGCACCGCCTTGTCTTAATATACTTTGATTCATTCATGTATGTTATCCATTTGAATTTAGTGATGAAAATAATTTAATTATTCTTCTTATTCCACACCTTTTTATGATAATCTTATTCTATTAAATTATTAGTAAGTAAAAATTTTCAGACCTTACAATCTATTAAATTTATTCATCAAAGAAAAGTGGTTAAAGTTTATAGAGATCAATGAAAACCATTATCTAACTCGATTCATTTTACTTTTGATACATTTGTGAAGACTCATAAGAAACCTCATTATGAGTGTAAAGGCCATACAAATGATTTTCATAGAAAATGGATCTAGAATTTATTAGACCACTAAATCTTACTATAGTTTAGTCCAAGCTTATTATGCACCTTTTAAAGTACTCATAGAAATGGAAAGGCCCAAGGAATTTGAATTTGCACATTTTGTAGTGGTTAATCATATATGTATTTATATATGCATTCCTTCAAATAATCCTTTTGAGGAACCTATTACTTGTATAGCAATAAAGCAAGAGAAAAATAGGTGAGTTATGCATGATAAACTTGTGTTTCATCCTAAGAGAACTATTTATTCATGGGTACGTAATAAATGAAAGGAAATTTATAACAATAATAACTATTTCCACATAACCACAAGAGAAAAATATACAAGAAAGTATTCAAAGTATAAAATGAAAAATAATAGACAAACATACTGTAGACACTTAAAAATGTCTTGAATTGTGTACACACTTGAATTTGATATACTAACATCACTTCGTCCTGAAACTCGTCTTCTTTTTGCTTGTTTGATTAAATTAACCTATTTATTTAATCAAATGCCCCATTTTCACCTATTAACCTAATTGACCTAATTGGGTTAATTCACCCCCTCTCGCACTAACATTTCACCCTATTAAATTGAATAAATCAAATTATCTAATTTAACCTCTAAGTCCTCTTATTTAATTAAATAACCATAAACTATTTAATTAAATATCATATTGTATCCCCCTTTTTATTAAATCAATTATTTAATGGATATCATATTATTCCTCATCTTGCACATTCAAATTTAGTTTTAATTAACTAAATTGCTAATTTCCTTCCCATCCACTTGCATAGGGAATATTCTCCTATTTTCCTCTAAAAAAGGCAATGATTATTCCAAAAAAACTTTGATAAAACTTTTTAAAGTTGTTGCAAAGTGTGTTTGTTTGCATGATTGTGAGCCCTTGATTAAATATCAACTTGCATTCTCAACCCTTGATCTTCCCTTGATCCATGTGATCTTTGATTCTCATCCATTGATGAGAATCTTTGATCCATGTGCTCACCCTTCATTCATTATTGACCATTGATTGATCAAATCGATCTAATCCCTTGATTTTTCATTTTCTTTCCTATAAATACATCACTATTTGGAGAGAAATGGATCCATATTTTAATAGTAAACTTATGTTGTTAAAAATCACACTCATCTTGCATACATTTAGCTTTTTAGTTTAAAATTTTTATCATAGTAGCTTAAAGCATCCATTAATGGATTCTATGGTAACTTAGTTGCATCAATTTAGCATATTTTAGAATTAGGGATTGCATCTATAAATATTGCATGCATTTAGAATATATTTGCATATATTTACATCCAACATCTTAGAATTTATCATGTTATATTAGCTTTCATCATGTTTCACATATATCTCTCATGGTTTCATCAATTTTCTTCAATAAAATTGATTGAAACAAGCTCACTATCCAAGGGATTGGAAAAGGGTCGTCATTCCACATCAATGCAACACCACTCCCCCAATAGGATAAGTTTCAATGTCTTAGAATAGATGTTTTTCAAGCTTTCGTGTTTTTAGCATGTTATATTAATGGCTTCTTCATCTTTGTTTACATTGAATATCTTATTGGGATTGATGCTTAGTGGATTAAGTATGCTTCAAATCCTTATGGATCAAGTGTAATTAATCTATACTATGACATTGGTCACATTTTAGTGCTAGAAGGAGGGCAATACTAATCAAATTTGACGAATTTCTCTTTAGATTCTTGTTTTCTTGCATTTGCAGGTTCAACGGTGCACTTTGAGCAAAATAAGTGACACACTTGGGACGCGTTGCTATACATCAATGCACATGGGTTTGAAAACAACAATGCATAATTAATTTAGCGATGCGTTATTAAATTTTGTCACTGTATATTAAAATAGCGATGTTAAACATATTTTTAATCACATTATGAATTTTTATTTAGTGACGAATTTGATTTGGTGACGCTATTGATGTCATTGTTTACTGTAGAGTGACGCATCTAGAATTTCAATATAGTGACACACTTGTGATATAGCGATGCATCTGATGGAAATTCAATGACGTAATTGATTTCAACATCGCTATTTACTAGTAAACTAAACAAAAGCTAAATTTGGACATGTGTTTTAAATTTTTTATTTCATCTACTTTCTAACATGTCACTGACTTCTGGTTTTTGTTTTTGAGGCTAACTGGTTTTGTAGGTTTGGGAAATAAAATTTGAAGTGAAAGAGCATCTCATCATTTGATTATATATTGTAACAAGTGTTTTTATAGTTATGGGGCAATTATAACCCATTTTATGATGATTTATTTCATGTTTTAGGACCAACTAAATATCACTGAATTGTAACAAAAGCTGAATTTTTACATGTGTTTTAAATTTTTTATTTCATCTGCTTTCTAACATGTCACTGACTTCTAGTTTTTGTTTCTAAGGCTAACTGATTTTGTAGGTTTGGGCAATAAAATTTGAATTTAAGGAGCATATCATCATTTGATTACATATTGTAACAAGTGTTTTTACACTTATGGGGCAATTATAACCCATTTTATGATGCTTTATTTCACATTTTAGGACCAACTAAATATCCTTTTGGGTTTAAAATGAACATTCAAATTTGGTTAAAACTAAACCCAAATATTCTTACTTCGCAATATTAGGTTTAAAATTAAACAAAACAATCTCAACACTTCAATTTGGTGTTTAAAAAGAACTCACTATGCTTGTCAAGGTTAAAATGAATGTGTGTCTGATTTGCTTGTGTGTGCTTGTTGTGTGTATCATCTCACCTTGTGCTTCATGCGATCTTGGGTGAAGAGAAACACACAAGTATATTTTTCTTCTTGGAAGCACCTATCCTCTCCCCTTGCGCCTTTTGGAAATATTGGGTGATGAAAAGAATTTTAAACTTCACAAACTGTGTTACCTTTAGAGGACCTACCTCCCAACTTGTGAGAAGGTACGACCCAAGTGGTTCTTTCATTTCAGTCTGTTATATAAATAATTTGGTGTGACTAAATTCATTAACCAAGTTGGTGTTGATGTCCTATACCGACGAATGTCTCCCTTAGTATCCATGTGATACGTCAAAACCCTTAGATATTTCTAAGGGCTGGGAGGCCTCTTAATTGAGTGAATCACTACATGTACAACACCAGTTTATCCTAAATATGGTCATTAAAAACCTTTTTGTAGTGGCTAACCAAGTCCAATATCAAAGTGTATTTTGAAGTAGTGCATTGGAATATAGCACTGTTCCAATAAGTTACTTACCATATCTAGTTTTTGGTTGAGGCAATAAAGAAAATAGGGAAGGGACTCTTTTGCTTGGTGTGTCAAGATGTTACATTTCCTTGACATAGCCTATTTTTCCATTACATCCTCACAAATTCATCATCTCTTAGGGGATGATGGTAAGCCTACTAAGAAATACACACCCACTTGAGCTAGGGTTGTAATTGCTTGAGAGTTAGTTTAATACTTTGCTTGGTTCCAAAATATTTCAAACACATATTAAGAAAATTTCTCAAAATTTCAAACCCTTTGGTTTAAGCATGGATACCCTTTGAAAAGTATTGATATTGATGCTTTTCCTAAGGATTGCACCCTTAGAGACTTCTAAATATTTTGGCTTATATCTAAATCCATACTTTCCAAAGTTAACATAGGGAATTATGGCATTAGCTTCATGATTTCACATAATGTACTTTGTGAAATGAAGGTTGCTTTGACATAGACATTTTATTTGAAATTTAAGCAAGACATTGCATGTGGTAAAAATAACTTCATTAATCCAGGATTAAATCAAATGAACACCCCACATTGATGTATGTTCAAACTTTTACTCCCCAAAACAAGCAAATTGAGAGAAGGAAAGTATTACAAACATCAAGTCCAAATTCTATTGTCCAAAGCATTGGGTCTTATTTCCAAAATCATTTGAGTTCTATTTTACCAAAATCATTGAGTCCTTAGGATTTGATCACTTTAGAGGTATAGCATTTTTCTCACTACCTTGGTCTTGCAAAACAAAGGTCTATTTATGCTTATGCTTTCTGTTGTTATGTTTTCACATTGTTAGACCTATGACGCTTTGTTGGATATTTTGATCGCTGGTTTTGAGCGATAGTGGATTATTTTGTGACATGATGATACTTGTTTGATGATTATTGATTTCAGACATGATTGGATATAGTTTAGATGTTTACTATTAGTTGATTATTGCTATGTATATGTTACGATGGACTAACAGCCATTTATTTTGTCAGTTTGTTGTGACGTGTATTGGTGTGGAGAACGGAATCGCATCACACGCTTGCGAGTGCCCTGCGATATCTGTGATTTTCTCTGCACGGTGTGTTTGTTTAATGCTTTATATATATATATTTGTATGCATGTTATTGCTTGGTTGCAGGAATTGCAGGTACATGACACCGACTCCACCTGGGTACTCAGGTCTGAGCGTGTCAAGACTCAACGGAAACGTTGATCGGGAGATAGTAGTTTGGTTTACCCTAGTCTAGTCTTTAACCCTGGTCTTAGTACTTTGTTTGTTTTAGTTCAGAGTCATAGGTTTGTCTTGTATTTTCTGTTTGGATAAATCGTTTGAAAAACAAATTTGATTAATTTTTAATGATAGTATTGTGTTTTAAATTATTGGTATTTAAATTAATGTTTAAATGTGGTAGAAATTACTTGCTTGATTATTTAATTAATTAATTAGCTTATTTGGTTAAATAGTTTGATTTTAAAAGATCAAACTTATTTAATTAAATAAATTAAAATATTAAGTGAGTAAATAGTGTATTTAAAAAAAAATGCATGTGAATTGAAATTTAGTTTTAAATTTAAATTAAATAAATTAAAATTTGCATGCAAATTTGAAGTGGGAAATTTGCCGAGAAGTGGTGGGGAAGATATTTTCACAACCACTTCTCGACATGTGTGTGAGTGCAATAATTTCTTTGGGTTGTTGAAAATTGGTTACGGAGGATATTTTGGATCTCGGGAAAAAGACAGAGGTTGTTCAATTTCCTCATGGGAAATTATCAAGGCTTTGCAAAAATTCTTGCTATGTAAAAAATTATTTTCTAAGAGGATTTTTTATTTCCTCTGGGGTTGTATATTTGTGGAAGATCCCTTGGTGGGAGGATCTCTTGTGTTGGTTGGAAAAGATTTTGGGAATATTGTGTGCTTCAGGCAACAGAGGCAACATAAATTTTCTTCATCAGTAAGCTTTGGAAATCAGGTATTATTCTTGTTCCATCAATTTGTTATTATTGAAAAGAATTTCAGTGAAAGAAAAGAATATTCAATTGTAATTCTTGTATATTTGGAAAACTGTTTACTATGTTTTTCTATTGAGAGAATTTGTTCATTTCAGAAAACCTCTGTGTAATATTGTCTGTAGAAATTGTTTAAATTTCTGTGAAAGGAAATATTTACTTAAAAAGGGAAATGAAAACCTCCAGAAGTTATTTAAATTTTGAATTGGAAATTTTACTCTTGCTCTTTGAAAACCCCAGAAAAATATATTAATTTTCTGTTGTTATTTGTCTGTTTGAAAAGAAAATCCTTTTATATTTATCAAAAAACCCTGAGAGTTTTGTATATACAAATATGTATATATTCTGTTAAATTGAATTGTTTTATATAAATCATGAAAATCATATTAAAATTCGCCGTACGGAACAAATTTCCGCCAGCGAAATTCGTTAAAAATCCCGTGTTAAAAAAAAAGTTTTAAAAAATATATATTTATAAAAATTCTGGGGAGGGCTGAAACCCTCCCCATACCCCATAGTCATGGGCGCAGCCGCCATGGCTGTGCACAACAGCCAGTGGCTGCTGGGCGCAGCCCTGGCTGTGGCTGCGTCCATCCCTTCTGGGAGGCCCGCGGGTGCCTTGCCAGGCAGGGTTTGTAGTTAATAAAAGTTTAATGCAAATTTTGTTTATCATTCATTAAATTCGAATTTTATTATATGCTATTAATAAATTTGACATATATGATATGCAAATTTCGAAAATCAAAATATATATTTAATATATTATATTTATATATGTGTATATGTGTATATATGTATATTTACATATATATATATTTATTATATTAAAATAATATTATGATTAATTGGATGTCTAAAAGAATTTTTTTTTTTTAAATATCTAGATTTAGTTATTTTAAATGATTTTGATATTTAATTTAGGAATAGATTGATACTTTGGAGTTATATAATTTTCATGATAAAATATGAATATGAAATTAGGCCAAAAGGGAAACAAAACATACTGTTATTTACATAGAACTTATGCATATTATGAATTTAATGTGTATATTTATTTAATGTGTAGAGAACTATCGTTAAATAAAAGAAACATTTTTTTCAAAAAATGAATGCTCTCTCTCTCTTCCCCTATTGTTGAATGGATTTAGTATATCCAAATGATAGATTTGTATTTGCTTTAATGGTGTTGGGAAAATAGGGATTGTTTTTGATGTGTTAATAAGTCTTCCGGATGTGGTTATTTCTTGGGAAATAAAATTTTACCATGATTTCATATGTATGAACAGCTAGGGTAGTGCACTAGATATTTGAAAATGAAGTTGTGACAAATATTGTGGTAGCTCTAGTATTATGTGTTTGATCTCCTTGTGCACTTGTCAACCCTAGAAATTAAACTAGTATATCTACGTTATGTTTAGGGGAGTGGCTATTTGTAAGGGCCAACACACAAAGTGGTGTCAGGGTAACTTACAAATAGTTAGTAACTCAGTGAAAACTAAAGAACACAGTAGTTAGATCTAAAACACTTAACAAGATGTTTATGCCTCTCTTATGATTCTTGAGCTTCTTCAGTCATGAGTATAAGATGAGAAGGCCTGGAATGGAAAATCGGTGTCTTGTTTCTTCAAAAGACATTTGATTCCACAACAGTATGCAGTAGGGGTCGGGTTTCGTAAGAGGTTACCAGGGTAACCCAAGGATTGGGGGCCGGAACCTAGGAAGAAACACCAAGGTAACCTTTGCAACGTTGTGATGACACTCCACCTAGAATAATAGTTAACTTTGTATTTGTATTACAATCAATTGTCTAATATCTGGAAGCAATGTAACCAATAGTTTGTTATGTACTAGAGTCTAGGGTTAGTAGATTAGGTCTAGGTAACCTTATTACTATCTCCTAGCACGGGGGGTGGACCTACGGGTACCACATGGTTGGGTGGAACGTGCACCTTACTCCGTTGGGTCCCCAGTTTGATCTTGGCATCAAGAGCTTCATGGATGGAGAGCTCACACTTGGATCTCATGAGTACTTCCTCATTGTAATTGTAATTTGTAAATGTAAATTATGTATTTGAAAACACATCCCTCAATGTTATGAGGTGAACACTTGTATTTGTAATTGTAATTTTTATTGTACTACCTCATCAAGATGGATGAGTATTGTAATATCCTATCAAATGCAATGTATGGAACAAGTTTGTAATTTATTATATCTTGAATGGAAATTTCAATGTTATGCAATGTTTATCTTTGATGTTTATGTTAATGTTAATTAATATGTGCAATGTGAAATACTTAAGTCACTTATGGAAAACTCAAAGTAGTGTAACGTCGCATAGTTTAATGAATGTATGCAACTAATTAACTTAATAATTAAACTTTAAAAAAAAATTATTACACCTTTATTACACTATTGCAACATTCTTAGGTTATTAAGACGGGGCATTACAACCTTGGTCTTGCAAAACAAAGGTTCATTTTAGGTCAACATTTTGGCTCAAACATTTCATCCACCGTGTACCATATTTCAACTTCACTTCACCAAACTGTATAATATTTTGGACACACCAACACTTTTTTGACTTAGACATCATCAAACCAATCCCCTAACTTAGCTATGTTGTGTGTAAAATGGATCCTTTTTCATGCACTTAGTTGAGTTGGTTATCACATTTTGTGGACAAATTTATCTTGAAATTCACAAGTCTACCTTCAAGGTTTACAAGTTCATTAACACCTTTCATCAAAACATCAAATCTCTTTGTCTAAAAGTGTTGTCCCAAAAGTTTGCAAATATCACTCCCCATATCATTCACCCTTTAATCCCCCATTCACACCATTGCTCTAAAATTACTTAGAGCATCCCTTTTACCAAAATTTGAATCAACTAGAGATTTTAAACATTACAAATCTCAACACACCTCTCCCATCGTTGACCCATAATCTATGGTTACAACAAGATCACAAAACAAGAGAATCATGGAATAAACCAAAGTCCCATCCACCACAAGTAATCCAAACTCACAATAATTCAATCCAAGAAGTCATTCTACTCCTTCACAACAACCCCAAGATCCATTGGGAGCATATGAGGTAGAAGATGTCACAAACCACCCATTTGAGCTTACTAAAGAAGAATCCTTGAGTATAAACAAGAATGCCAAGCCTTAGAGAGAGTGGCTTCAATTCCCCCATCTTTTGTCACACAAACCTTGGCACAAGGATTGACTCCATCTACAATTCAACCAACTCCATTCCTTGTGCCAAGTCAACCCTTAACATCTAGTCTTACAAATAGACTAGGAACCAACCTTGGTCTCACTTCATGTCTAGGAACCAACACAACTTTAGGTATTCACAACACAACCATTCCATTAACCACCAATCTTCCCCAAAAAACAAATTGGACACCAAAATTTGGCAAACCACTTACATTCCATGACACCACAATGACCTCGACATTTCAAGTGCAACCATCTTCATCCATCACCACAAATACCCCAAGTGTGCCCAATGGTACACAAAGTAACATGAACCAAGTGCCTCACATAGGACACCAAGGGCAAGATAACACCCTCACGCAAGGGAAATCCTTAGCAAGTGGTTCCAACAACCCCATCAACACATCGAAACAAGTGGTTACCCAAAATACTCAAGTCAATCCACCATCCACATCAAACCCATCTATCATCAATCTGAATCAAAGCAACATGTTGATCACAAACCCCATGAACCAAGGTAATGACTTGGTCCCACATCAAACACAACAAGGGAACCCTTATAATCTATTTGTGATAGGGAAAATTTTAGTGCTAGAATACGAGCAGCAAACAAAGGAAAGCAAATAACACTAAAAACACTATACACTTCAAGATTAACCTAGTTGGATTCAATACAAAATAAAGATGACAAAATGAAACCTTTTACCTTGTCTCGAATCGATCATTTGGTTGGCCCTTCGATCTTTGATGTTGTATGCTCCTTGGATGGCAAGAGATGCAAGCTATAAGATAGATGGAAAATGAATGAAAGTGGATGCAAGCATGAAAAATGACTAAGTATGGATTGAGAAAAAAATTGCAAGATTTTGGCTAGCATGAATGATCTCCCCTAAAATGAGAGAAAAGAGGGGGTATTTATAGAGATTTTGGAATTCTCTAGGGAAATGGAAAGTCAAGATTGAGCCACCAAGATCAAGATGTAGGGCTAAAGTGAGTTGAGAACTCACAAGCCCTCACATCTTGACATCCGGCATGTGATATGGCTTAAAAAAGGGGATGTGTATATGAAGTGAGAGGATAGTACATGACATGGAGGTGGTACATAGTACCTTGGGATTGGGACAAGATCTCCTCATAAAGGAGGTACTTGTCCCCATGTGGGTGAGAGAACATAGGATGAATTAAAAAAAATTCAAATATTCTCATGGGGATGATAAAAATAATTTAAAATTCCTTTAAATGCATTGGGGGATTAAATGTGAATTAAAAATTCACATAGGGAATGGAGTGGCTTATTCAAAAAGAGAAAATTTTTAATGAAGTTGACTAAAGACACATTCTATAAATGATATGGGGATTAGGGATGACCTAATTAAGTGATTAAGGTTGTGCAAATACTTGATTAGACTAATTAATGACACATTAGAGGCAAGTGGGAAATTATGGAGGATGGAACCCTAATGATGACTAGGGGTGTGCACATCTTAATCATAAATTAATTATGACTAAGAAAAAGAGTTAGATTGTTAAGAGGGGTTAGAGACCAACTTGCAAAAGTTGGAGGATGTGACAATGAGAGATAAAATAAGGAATTAAAATAGTAGATTTAAAATTCCAAAAAGACAATATGACTAAATTAAATAAAGTGATACATTTATTTAATTTAGAGAGGAAAGAGGGGAAAAGTATTTATTAATTAAATACTTTGGGAAACCTTATGGAAGATACCAAAATATTAATTAAATGAATGATTTAATTAATACCGACAAAAAAGACGATTTAAATGAGCAAAGGGATGATTAAGGAGATGATTTTGACCATATGGAAGTGGTCAAATTTGGATGTCTACATTTTTCCCCTCTTCGAAACACTATTAGAATAATAAAGTTTCAAAAAAAAATATATAGATGACTCTATGGAAGAAGCGACCGGAAAAGAGATGCCCCAGCATGGGACAGACTGCGTGAACTACTCGAATGGAGGAGAAATAGAGGGGATGTCACAGTCTCATAAGGGAAGGTTTATGATGAAATATTGGGAGAGAATGGTAGGGTATGCCCCCTCGAGAAGGGGACGGGGATGCAAAAAGGGGCCCTGGGAAACTTCTCAAAAGTATGAAGTGGTATATGTCAATAGAAAGAGCACGAAAAATCGAGAAGATTGGCGCTTGAACAGAGGAAAACGGGTTTACAATGTGGAAATGGTGGCCTCAGGAAGATAAGGGGGGAGGGAATTAGTTGAGGCTAAAAAAGTTTAAATAAAAGGAAAAAATTCCTTTCATTTTAAAAAGTGAAAAAAAGGGGAAAAAAGCTATAAAAGGTAATTGAGGGAGTTACCTCTCCTCATTTGGACAGTTGTCAAGTGAGGAGAGGAGGAAGAAGAGGAGAGAGCAAAAGAAAGGAGACATGATGCCGGAGTATGATTCAAATATCATTCATTGGGGGGACAAGAGAAGACAATTCTTCAGCGAGTGTGTTGTGTCACGCTAGGTGAGTCTAAAACCCCCCTTTGTGATTTTAGTCAATTTAGCTTAATTTTTGCAAAAACAAAAATATGGGTTTTGTGGGGTTGCTCAGGAGGAAAAATGGGTTAGTGGGAATTTTTTTCAAAAAAAAGTTCTGGAGGGAGGGGGCAGATTAGTTGAGGCTAGGGGTGGTCGGGGGGCTAGACAGGCCCGAGCGGGTTCGCCAAGCCAGCGCAGGTGAGTCTGCCCAGGCCCGGGCGGGTCCGCCCAACCAATGCAGGTGGGTCTGCCTAGGCTCGGCAGAGGCCCGCCCAGCCAGCCCGGGCGGGTTCGCCCGAGTTGGGCAAAGGCCCGCCCAGCCATCTCGAGCGGGTCCGCCCAGCCAACCTGGGCGAGTCCACCCGGGCTCGAACGGGCTCACCCGCAAGCTCAGGTGGGTCCGCCCAAGGGTCAAGGCAAAGCCGGGACGACCCGAAAAAAGAAGCAGAAGACAGGGAAGAAACACACACAAAAAAAAGGGGGCAAGGGGGATGGAGAAATAATGGGATGGGAAGGGAAATCCCAGGGTGGGAAAAAGTAAGACAAGTAAAATGGGGGAAAAATGACGCTAGAAGAAACTGACAAAGTGTTGTTGTGATGGATGCAGAAGGTGGAGAGTTTGCGGACGCGAGAGAGATGATCCAAGGTGTTGACGAGATGCATGGCACGAATGATGGGAACAGACCACCAGAGACTGGCAAAGCCTGGATTATTTCATATGTTGTCATATCTGACAATTAAGACCCATAGGGCCATGCTAACAACCCTGATAGAGCGTTGGGACTCAGCGACATCAACGTTCCATCTACCGACTAGGGAGATGATGGTGACCTTAGAGGATGTTTGGCGGATTCTAAAGCTCCCTATAGCAGGGCTTGCGGTTAGCAAGTGTTGCACGGCAGACGAGGTGTTGGATGAGTCCGCGAGTGTTCTCTTTGTACTTATCAGGACTGATTAGCGGGATCCTGGTGCCAAATCAGAGTGGTCGATTCCTACATCTTAGGTTTGTCGAGGTGATTCAGCATATCATTGAGGGTCAAGAGGGGCAGTTTGCGTGGGGGACATGCATGCTGGCACAGTTGTATCGGGACATGCACCAGGTATGCTATCAGAAGGTGCTAAGTGTGGCCCATGTCACACTACTACAGGTTTGGGCGTGGGAGCACATCAGGGTGACCAGACCGATTGTGCACAGATTAGGAGAGTAGGATGATAGAGAGGTTGTGGCCTGGGGTTGGGGGGCAGAGGCGGGAGTGATACTGTAGTATCAGGATATGAGAGATGTAGATATATGGAGGAGACAGTTATATGATGTGCAGGCGGAGATGATAGTGTGGCATCCTTATATGCTGCGACACTCAGGGGCTGGAGGGGTGGTGAGGAAGCACACAACAGTTACTTCTTCACCCATTATTATATTGTTGGGAGAGTTCCGCTTATAGTGGAGCTACATAGACCCAATCGGGTGACACGAAAGTTTGGAGTGAGGCAGGATATTCCAGAGGCGCAGGTGAGATTATGGCGATTGTCACGGGAGCGGCCATGGGGGACTCCACTAGGTCTAGATGCAGTGTGAGCAAAGTTGGAGACACTACAGTTTATGCCATACCCAGACAGGTGGGAGGGGCAGAGGGATGCAGGGGTGACGGATCGATATCAGCAGTGGTTCAGTCGACATCCACCACCACGAATTACCTCAGTAGTGTCGATTGAGGGAGCACTAGGGTTCAGGTCAGAGGACGAGAGACAGCTGAGGGCGGCGGGACCGATACCCCGAGGATGACAGAGAGGAGGTCAGGTGAGAGGAGGACAACAAGGGGAGGGATAGGAGACAGTGGGAGCAGCCGAGGAGCAAGTGAGGGCAGCTAGGAAGAGGAGATAGGAGGATGTTGGAGCAGCCGAGGAGCCGGTGAGGGCAGCCAGGAGGAGACAAGAGGTTGTTGGAGCAACTGAGGAGCCAATGAGGGCAGCCAGGAGGAGGAGACAACGATGCAGATCCCGAGGGGATGGAGGAGAGGAGGGAGAGGATGAGGTCAGGGCTGCAGCATAGCAGGATAGGGGGTTGGAGATCTAGGGAGAGAGGAGGCAGGAGGCATGTGCATCCCCAGGAGATCAGTAGCAGAAGAGAGGGGAGGAGGCTAAGACTAGCAGAGCACGGGAGAGATAGGAGGCAGACATGGCCACAAGGGGCATTAGAGGAGAGAGACAAGAGATGGGTGAGGAGGTGTCGAGTGGATGCGAGAGGTGTCGCGAGAGATGGATTGACACTAATGTGTATGACCTCCGACCACTGTCGACAGCACCCCCCAGAGGAGAGGATCCGGCGATGGTGTTGAGAGAGACTACGCCTCAGCGAACAGCGACATAGACAGAGGCAAAGCGGGTTAGATTAGAGGCAGCATTGAGCGAGCTACAGGCACAATTTTCCCAAGGGGAGAGAGATTACGCAGTCCTAGCCATGCTGGTGTCTGATGTGGAGAGGAGATTTATGAGAGAGAGGGATGAGGCACGAGATGAGGCAGTTGACCTGCGAGCAAAGATAGAGAGATTGTGAGTGGAGGTGGCTAGGGAGCATGAGGAGGGAGATGCAGCAAGATGGGAGCGAGATCATTTGGTGGTAGAGGTGGCGATACAATAGGATGTTGGAGGGGTGACGGGGCAAGAGCCATCAAGGATTGGGACAGGGACTGTCAAAGATACAGAGGGTTTGCAGAGATAGCTAGAGCGATTATGGAGAGAGAGAGAGAGAGAGAGAGCAGATTGGCACCAGGAGCGGGTTGAGCTTAGAGACAGAGTGGACTATTTAGAGTAGATAGTTGGGGACATGGGGTTGATGCAACAGAGAGAGGAGATGAGGAGAGAGATTTGCATGTTGCAGTCAGAGAGAGATGTGGCACAGGCACAGGTGTAGGTCTTAAAGGGAGACAGGGATGTGGTACAAGCATGCGCTCAAGTGGCTGAAAGTGAGAGGCTAGTGGCAGAGTCAGAGGTTTAATCTCTCTGGAGAGAGAGGGATGCAGCGGTGTCACAAGTGTCAGGTTTGCGATGGGAATGAGATTCTACCGAGTTGAGACTGCAGGCACTTCAGAGGGACAGGGATGCAACAGAGGCTTGGGCACAGGTCATGCAGAGAGAGATGCTATAGAGGTACGGATGCAGACACTGCAGGGAGAGCGGGACGCAGCAGTGGCTCAGTGGCAGTCAATGCAGGTCAGTGATGTGATAGGGACAAATACACAAAGGTTATAGGGGGAGAGGGATCCAGTAGTGGCTAGGGCAGTGGCTGTCAAGGATATAAGAGATTGAGTTCAGGCAGAGATGGCACATTTACGACTATCCCAAGAGGCCTAGGAGCAGGAGAGGAGATTGATCACGAGAGATCAGGATAGATATCATCAGGAGTGGAATTCCACTTGAGTTCAGGTTGTTGAGCAAGAGGAGAATGCGAGGGAGGCAGGATTTTGGATGGTCGAGTATTACCATGCAGTATGTTCAACAGACACCACAGATGCCAACGCCATCTTAGTCGTTGGGGACGCGGACCCGAGGTTATAGTGACTCGCCAGGTGCTTCACCAGGTAGGAGATCAATACCTAATTCACCATAGAGATCAGATGTGGGTAGCTCATTCGGGAGATAACAGGTTACTGAGTTTTTGACATATGCAGGGTGGATGGATAGGCCATAGTGACAATAGTCATTTACAGGACCTTGTGTTGGTATTTTGATTGTGATGATTTTTGTATTTGATGGTTATAGACATGATGATATTGACGACATTATTATGATATTATTCATGTGATAGTCATGATTTATGAGATGTATTTTGGACTTTTGGTATATTTATATATGATTCATGAGAACCCTTAGTTACACCATGTTCATGTGCTGGATAGATGATCGTGTTTATGCATTTGTGGAATATGGATAATTTTATTAATGCAGATATTCACGTGGTAATATGATGTATGCATATGTTATATCTATGATGACTTATGTGTATGGATGCCTAGTTGATTTATTGACATGTATGTATATGTGTATGATGGATTCTGTATGAATATTTTATATATGCAGGATGTGATGTATTATGAGTCTGACACTTTGTGATGCAGGTGTCCATGCATGCATGGATCTAACACATTGTGATGCAGGTGGTGATGTATGTGTGGTTAATAGAATGAACCTAATATGTGATAATGCTCTTGTAATTTATAGTGAATTAATGATGAAAGGAAATAACACATGGTCATAAGCGTCAATAAGAACTGACATGATAATGGAAGATGGGTATGTAGTGATTGTGAAAAATCGGTGTAATTTGTCACCTGTCAAAAAAATTTAGTATCTTGAGAAGAATGGGAGAGAGCGGGATAAATTATTTGCACAACCAAAATTATAGGGTGAATGCAATGCAATAGATGATGAAACACAATCCTAATATGAGTTGCCATCTTCGGAGAACTGATTTTTGCTATAGCATAAGATACCGGATACCCTGATATGTAAGACCAAGGCGAGTTGGCATCTAATGCATGAAACAAACACAGCAAATAGAAAGGCTACCCCGACACCCCAAGGTCACGATGACCTTGGTCAGGCCAGGTATTGGGATAACCACAAACACACAAGGATGCCCCAGTGTAACACAAGACCTCAAGGATCTTAGTGGGTACTACGTGGGACAACCGAGAAGACAACAACAAAGAAAAGATCAAGATAAGCTCCTATGTAGATGAGTCAAAGCACACCATGATATGATGGATCAAGGCGACCATGACAAGTGTTGATAGTGAGCTCAAATGATAAACAAAATTCAAAACATCAAAAGACCACAATCAATTTCAACACGTCATTTGCCATAGGATTAAAGGGGATGGATGGGATTGATGAGGTCTGCTAGGAAGGATGCATCATGTTAAGACCGATGATGGATACTAAATTAGAATGACCCAGTTTGACGCTAGATGTTTTTCACTAACCAAATCTTTTGATAATAGGGGATTTTATTTGAGAGTAACAAGCCAGGACACGGAATAACATACCCTACAGACCTAGGGGATCGGGGGCCAATCAGAGATTAGCCTTGCCTACGTGAAAGCGCAGAGCCCTCATAGTTCATGAAAATCCCATAGATAAAGTGGAAAGAGGATGGTGAAGATAGATGATAGACGACCAACACGTGATGGTCAAAATACCCTGGGGGTAGATCAAATGATCAGCCTTGCCTACGTGACAGCGCAGGGGCAACGTAGTTTGACTGGTGATGCGATAGGATGAGATCTAGAAGAAGATCGACATGATGGATGATCCTATGTGATGACACAGACCGAACAATGAGGAGATAAATGACATAAACTTAGAGTGGGATACTGAAAAGCTTAGGATGGGGGATAGGCTAGATGGGTCGTCCAATGCTTAATCAAAATATACCAAGCGGCCAAGAATGGGATGGGTGAGGACGATAGTGCAGATGAAAGCATAAAATAATGAGGATGCCAGGTAGATAATGATTAAGCCCTCTACGAATGACGCCTTTTACCAGGTTTTCACCATCCATACTTATCCAAGGCGCCACCAAAAAGTGGTTTTCAACATAGGACAAACTTATTTCTCTTTACTTTTTTTTGGATTTTTTGGATTTTTCTGATTTTTTTGATTTTTCTGATAGGTGGGGTTACCAAGTGGACTTAGGCATAGAACTTCTTCAGATGCATGATGTTGATGGGTTCGTCAAGGGGCTCTCCTTCAAGAGTAGTCAACCTATATGCCCCAAATCCATCTTTGGCGGCTATGATATAAAGCCCCAACCAGTTTGGCTCAAATTTTCCTTTCTTGTCTTGGTCTTGTTGAGTATGTTGATTCTCTTTTAGGACAAGATCACCCACCTAAAACTATTGAGGGAGAACCTTCTTGTTGTAGTGACGCTTGAGATGGTTCTAATATTCTTGTAGGTGATCATAGGCTTTGATTCTTCTTTCATTGAGTAACTCTAGCTGTGCAAGTCGTGCAACACGAGCATCCTCCTCACTGATAATATTTTTTAGGGAAATTCCCAGTGATGGGATCTCAACTTCAATTGGCAAGATGGCTTTAGCGCCGTAGACTAAAGAATAGGGAGTGGCCCCTGTAGGGGTACGGATGGAGGTGCGATATGCCCAGAGGGCGGGATGAATATGGAGGTGCCAATCTCGACCAGTATTATTGACAACCTTTTTGAGGATGCGGATGAGGGTCTTGTTGGTTGCTTCTACCTGACCATTACCCTGGGGGTAATAAGGTGTTGACCAATGATGCTGGATGTGAAAGGTGTCGCAGAGGTGTTTCATGGCTTGGTTTTTGAAGGGTTTTCCATTATCGAAAAGGATGGTGGATGGGATACCATATCTACAGAGAATATGGTAAAGGATGAACTTTGAGATGTGAATATCGGTGATCTGTGAGAGCAGCATTGCTTCCACTCACTTAGTGAAGTATTCAGTGGCAGTGATTATGAATGTGTGGCTGTCGGATGATGGTGGGTAAATCTTTCCAATCAAGTCGAAACCCCATTAAGAGAAGGGCCACAGTGCAAGGAGGGGCTGAAGATCCTGTGTTGGAGCGTGAATCAAATCTGCATGTTGTTGGCATGGAAGACACTTCTTCACAAATTCACAAGCATCATGCTCTACTATAGGCCATTAATATCCAGCTTAGAGAATCCTTTTGGCAAGGGCCATACCATTTGAGTGAGCTCCACAAACACCACTATGTACCTCTATTAGTGTCGTGCGGGCTTCGGTCTCATTCAAACACCTAAGGAGGATCCCATCATACCTGCGATGATAAAGTGTATCACCAATGATAATGTAACGGGTCGAACGTTGAATAAAGGATTTTTGTTGGTTCCGTATGAGGTCTGGGGGTAGGATATTATCATGGAGATAGGTATATATGTCTTGGTACCAGGGGGAGGCAGGACCTACGATATCGCACACCATATCAGTCTCAGGAATATCATACACTGGGATTAAAAGTTGTTCGACAAGGAACTCACATTCCGTCCAGTCTTTAGGCATGTCAATAAGGGAACCGATAGTGGCCATTGCATCTGCTGCTTTATTCTGTACTCGAGGAATTTGGTCAAATTGTATGAAGGTGAAATATTTCTTGAAATCATCCACCATGCGTTTATAGGGTAACAACTTATCATCCTTTGTGAGGAATTCATCATTAACTTGTTTGATGACTAATAATGAATCACCAAAGACTTTCAAGTGAGTTATATGCCACTATTTTGCAATTCGGAGGCCGGTGAGGAGGGCTTCATACTCTACGATGTTGTTGGTACATGGGAATGCTATCTTGAATGATTTTGGAATGTAGTCACCTTGAGGGGTAACTAATATAATCACTGTGCCTGATCCATTATGAGTGTATGAGCCATCAAAATACAGTGTCCATGTTGGTGCTTCTGTAATTGTGTAAACTTCTTCGTCTGGAAATTCAGTGTCCAGAGGGTAAGCATCTACTAATGGTGCCTTGACCAACTGATCAGCTATGGCCTGTCCCTTTATGGCTTTCCACTCCACATACTCTATGTAAAATTTGCTTAGGAGCATGACCCACGTGGCCATGCGGCCAAAGTGGTTCTAGACAACAAATACTTCAGTGGATCAATTTTAGCAATTAATTTGACTAGATGGCTAAGCATGTAATGTCAGAGTTTTGTGTGTTGAAGACTAGTGCAAGGTAGGCCTTTCCCATGGGAGAGTAGTTTAATTCATAGCTGACCAATGTCCGACTGATGTAGTAGATCGCCCTCTCTTTCGATGATTCATCATGTTGTGCCAACAATGCCCCCAACACGACTAAAGTGGCGGAGATATACAACAGGAGGGGTTTCCCTAGAATAGGTGGCATCAAGATTAGAGGATGAGCTAAGTATTCTTTGATCTTATTGAAACCTGTTTGACACTATTGGTTTTAGCGGAAGGTGGAGTCTTTCTTTAGAAGATGAGTGAATGGCTGACACTTATCCGCCAGCTGGGCTATGTACTGATGGATGGATTGCATCTTCCCTTGGAGGCTTCTTAATTGTCTCAAATTGCGTGGGGGTGGCATGTCCAGGATAGCCTTCACCTTGGTGGAATCAACCTTAATACCCCTTCGAGAGACTATGAAACCCAACAACTTTCCTAACGTGACACCGAAGACACACTTTTTTGGATTTAGCCGTAACTTGTAATGCTCTGACCATTCAAAAATATTTTTTAGGATGGTAGGATGTTCAGCTCGTGTTCTGGATTTCCCTAATAAGTCGTCGACATAATCCTCCATGATGATATGGATGAGGTCATGGAAGATGACAGTCATTGCCCTTTGATATGTCGCCCTTGCATTTTTGAGACCAAAGGGCATAACATTGTAACAAAAAGTACCCCATGGTGTTGTGAAAGCAGTCTTATGTTGGTCCTCAGGTGCAATTTAGATCTGATTATAACCAGAGAAACCATCCATAAGGGATAACATCTCATGTCCTGCTGTGAGGTTGACCAACATGTCAATGTTAGGTAGAGGAAAATCATCTTTCGGGCAAGCCCTGTTAAGATCTCTGAAGTCCATGCAGATCTGAATGTCTCCATTTGGTTTGGCAACTGGTACTATATTGGAGATCCACTCAGAGTAGTCAATTGGTCTGATAAAACTTGCATCTAGTAATTTCTCTAGTTCCTTCTTGACTAACAATGCTACCTATGGATGCATTTTGCGGAGTTTTTGTTTGACAGGCTTGGCATCTGGGCGAACGTCTAGATGATGAACCACTAAGGCGGGGTCTAAGCCTGGCATGTCTGAATATGACCAAGAAAAGTTAACAATACCTTCTTGGAGTAACTGGACAATGACTACATATTCTGGATTTGAGAGTGACTTGGCCACATATGTGATCTTAGGAGTTTTGGCAATACCCAGATTAACTTCTCAAGTCTCTTCAATTAAAATGGACGACCGTGTAGATAGTTGAGTTCCCACAAGGGGAAGATGAACATCTCCATCCTCCAGTGCCTCTTTGAGATTTTCGCCATCGGATGCGTCCTTTATTTTTACTTTTTCAAGGTTAGGAAGTGCCTCGGGGAGGTTTTCACTAGATGACCGCTTTTTAATTTTCTTATTCTTATTTTTGTGACTGGAGTGTTCATCCTTCCCCAATCCCATGAGGTTGACATATGTATCCGTAGACATATTGACAGGTGTGTTGTCACGTAGGTCCCAATCAATAAGTTCAAGGTGACGAAGGGATAAGCTAATGGTACATATGTATAGGCATTCGAACATGGATGATAGGTCAGTGTGATCGACGTCATCGTATGCACGTATGATGGATTCCTCCTCTAGTATGTCTTCCAATGAGCCATCGTCCATGACGACACTATTGGAGGTGTTAGACGATGTTGTAGGGCCTTTCTGCTTTTTATCGTATATGATGCCTATGTTCTTTGGCAACTTTGATGTATCAATAGGTTGCAACCGCCCCTGTTCTTCTTTACCTAGGCCCCTACCTTGGTAGTTATACTTTTCTACAAACTTAGCTGACCAAGGATATGCTTCTAAAAAATATTCTTTTAGAGGGGGATCTGGTTGGGGTTCCTCTCGGTATACCCATTGACTTATATACTCTTCTGGTGCATCTATCTTGATACTAAGGGACCTGAAAGTGGTGGTAGGGATGTTTCTACCACTGAAGGTGACAGTCTTTTCTTCCTTTGAAGTAGCATGTGAAGGTTGACCATACTCGTGTGGTGAAGATGGCATGGTTGCTACATTAAGAGCAGTATGCATTTTGTATTCACCACACCCTTTTTCAATGATTTGGACTTTTGTGACTATAGGATCAGTGGTGGAAGATGGAGTGGTTGTCGTGGTGGAGGGTGGATTAGCGGATGATGACTAAGATTCCCCCATTTCGACCCTGGGACAATAATGTAAATGAGGAAATGATGCTTCTAAAGTGTGGAAATATTCAAATGGTTGGGGGTCAGCATAGATGGTGACTTCTTGTCTGTTGATCGGGAATTTTAGGCACTGATGGTACGTGGAGGGGACGGCTTGCATAGCATGGAGCCATGGGTAGCCAAGGAGGAGATTATATGGTAAGTCCAGATCAAGGACATGATAGGTAGTGTACTAAACCACAGGTCCCACTTGGATAGGAAGACTGATAATTCCCTCTGAATTCCTTTCTGCATTATCATACGCCTTGATCGTGATGATCTGATTACTTAAATCTGCTTGAGTATACCCCACCTGTTTTATGAATTTTAGAGTACACAGATTGAGGGCAGAGCCATTATCTACCAAGACCCTTTTTATTTTATGACGGGAAACCACGACTTCGATATGCAAGGGGCGATTATGATTGACATCGATATTTGGCATGTCATTCTAGCTGAAGTGCAGCTGGTAAGATAAAGCCAGGTGTCCTACCAAGGCTTAGAATCGTGTAGGATCGATTTCATTAGGTACATGGGTTTCCTATAAGGCTCGTGGTCGTGGGATGGATGGGAGGAAGGGGGATATGGTCTGAGTGGGAGGTCGGGATGGATTGCTTTGCGGCTGGTATGGTGGTTGTTGCAAGGAAAATAGCGGTTGTTGTTGTTGGGGCGGTTGAAATAACGTAGGGGGATTTTGCAAGGGAGGTTGTTGGGTACCGAAGGAGACATTCAGAGGTGGTAGATTAGATTGGGGGGGCTGTGGAGATGCATATGAAGGCGATGGTAGGTTTATGGCCCTAGAAGGTGGAGGTAACGTAGTAAAAGGGGTGCCCCCAATGCTGACAGGAGATGGATTAGAAGGGGGTGGTGCTGGTAGCATTAGTGGTTGTGGTTGCAGGACTTTTTGTGGCATGCCAAAGGAAAAAGATCATTGGGATTAGTGGTTTGGGGAGCCCCTATGACTGAGATTGCTGGATGCGGGGGATTTCTAACGGGATACAGAACGACGTTGTCGTATTCAGGCTGATGCCAACCTTCTATGGGAGGAACATTGGGGATGTATGAACTACCTAGTCCATTGTGTGAACCTTGGGGTATATTCGGTGCAGAACCACCATACTTGGATAGGTCGATACCTGACAAAAGCTTGACACCCTTTTCAATTAAGTGAGCCAAGATTTCTTCACCATTTTTTTCAAGAAGGCGGTCTTTCATTTGCACATTGATCAGGTTACTAAAGTGTTCCTCAAATGTAATTTCGGGTTGAATGACCATGTTTTCATCCCTAGGGGGTGATGCGTTTTGACCATCGATATTGGATTGTGATGATGTACCATTGTGTGGATCCTAAGGGATGTTCGCACCATTATTGGGGTCTTGTGAGGCATTAGCTCTGTTGTTCGGGTCTTGAGGGATGTTTGGTTGGGATTGTTGTTCGGCCATTTTCCATGTTTGTGACCGGGTCTGAATGGGCATGCAAGATCATATGATGGAATAGAATGCTAGAATGACCTTGGAAATGAAAGGATCGATTTGATTTGATGATTGATTAGCCGATAAGGATGTGGCTTGATAGGGTTGATTCGATTTGACCGAAGTGGATTGGGTTGATTGGTAGATAATGAGTCGATCTGAATTGGATGATATAACGATTCGATTTGGATTGATGATTGATTAGGATGAAGGATAGTGATCAGAATCTGAAACCAAGTTCAAGAGTGATCCTTGGTAACGCTAGGTGTTGATTAATCAATTAAAGGGGGATGTATGATAACGGCACCGAATCCAACTTGAGATAGAAGTGGATTGATTGGGCCGACAAGGATGACCGACTTAGGACGGATGATGATCCGAAGTTGGTTTTGATGGATGACAATTAGAGATGAACACCTAAGTCAATTTGGATAACCGCTCTAACGAGGTTTCAATGGGATAGCGATGGTCTGAAACATGGAAACGATAATCAGAATATGGGTTCGAAATGGGTAAATGAGGACTCTGAATGGGTGAACGGATGCACAAGCTAAGGGGATGAATGTTTAGGATGGCAAATGGATTCCTGAAACAAGTGTACGAATTTTCAAAACAGGGAGATGAGTGATCAAGACGATGAAACAAGGGTTCTGAATGGCGAAGCGGATAAAAAAGTTGATCGGTCAAGGGTCAGGTTTGCCCCTGTGAAGGGAAGGTCCACCCAAGGAATGAAAGATGGTCAAATTTGGTCAAAACAGGCCTGGAATACGTGGGTCAAAGGTCAGGTCCACCCAAGGAGCAAAATTTGGTCAAATTTGGTCAAAATAGGCCTAAAAGGGGTGGGTCAATAGGTCAAGTCCGTCCCTGGATGGGTTAGGTCCGCCCAAGGAGCAAAAGTTGGTCAAATTTGGTCAAAACAGGCTTGAAAGGGGTGGGTCAACAAGTCAGGTCTGCCCCTAGATGGGTCAGGTCCGCCCAAGGAGCAAAAGTTGGTCAAATTTTGTTAAAACAGGCTGCAAAGAACTGGTTTATAGGTCAGGTCCGCACCTGGATGGGTTAGGTCCACCAAAGGAGCCAAAATTTTTACAAAGGAGGGAAAATCCAGCTGTGCAGAGGTCAGGTCTGGCTGTTTGTTAGGGAAAATTCAGCTGTCTATCAGGAAAAATCCAACTATCTATAGTTTGACTTGACTTTTGACAAAAAGACTAAGGCAAAGGACTCAAAACACAACAATCATCAATCAAAAGGATATGACTGAGTGAAATAAATCAAACAATCACTGGTTTCGCACAAAGAAGACAATTCAGACAGCATAAGCCTAAGTCTAGTAAAAAGGGTATGGTCAACAAAGTCCTCTAATCTAGGATGAACATGGTCACTAGGGAGTCCTCAATATACACCCAGTACGTGAGGCCCAAACTGTGAACACCAACCTGTTAAAAGCGTGAGTCAGGAACCTTAAAGGCTTGAACCAACTCTTCACATCATCCTGATGCTTCGCCAATTACAATGTGGTTGGATTGAGGTACAACTTTCGCTCTCCCCCTTTTATATACTCCGTCGGTACGCGTGGTTAGAATCATCCCTTGGGGTGATGAAATCCCCAAGCAGATCCTGCTAAGAAAATAAAAGGGGTGGACTCAAAGGACGAGGTAAGCTACAATTTCTCATCACTCAGGATTGTCGAATGGCGCAAGTGGATTAGATACGTCAAATAGCTTACCCAAAAAAATGGAAAACAAGGTTGATTGACACCTCCTAGTCAAACTATGTTCCTAACTTAGGAGTTAAAAACCCTTAGAACAACAAAAAAGATTGCTAAAAAGTGAAATTTTACCTTTTGGAAAAAACTGTTTGGGGAAAATCCGGATGAGTAGAGGTCAGGACCAGTTGTCTATAGGGAAAATACGGCTGTCTGTCAGGGCAAATCTAGCTGACTGTGAGGGAAAATCTGGCTGACTGTGAGGAAAAATCTGACTATCTGTGAAGAACTTGCCCAAAACACTTTCAGGAGACTGTGGAGGGCAAGTTCGCCTGTCTGTCAGGTCAGGTATGCCCCAGGAAGGTCAAATCTGCCCCTCTGTAGGTCAAGTCTACCCCAGGAAGGTCAAATCTGCCCCTCTATAACCTGTACTTGCAAAAATTCAAAAAATAACAAATGTGAAAGCAAGAGACCCGTTTGTGGGTCCCACCGGGCGTGCCAAAAATGTGATAGGGCAAATTTCAGTTCTAGAATATGAGCAGCAAACAAAGGAAAGCAAATAACACTAAAAACACTCTACACCTCAAGATTAGCCTAGTTGGATTCAATACAAAATAAAGATGACAAAATGAAACCTTTTACCTTGTTTCGAATCGATCATTTGGTTGGCCCTTCGATCTTTGATGTTGTATGCTCCTTGGATGGCAAGAAATGCAAGCTATAAGATGGATGGAAAATGAATGAAAGTGGATGCAAGCATGAAAAATGACTAAGTATGGATTGAGAAAAAAAATTGCAAGATTTTGGTTAGCATGAATGATCTCCCCTAAAATGAGAGAAAAGAGGGGGTATTTATAGAGATTTTGGAATTCTCTAAGGAAATGGACGGTCAAGATTGAGCCATCAAGATCAAGATGTAGGGCTAAAGTGAGTTGAGAACTCACGAGCCCTCACATCTTGACATGTGGCATGTGATATGGCTTAAAAAAAGGGATGTGTACATGAGGTGGGAGGATAGTACATGACATGGAGATGGTACATAGTACCTTGGGATTGGGACAAGATCTCCTCATAAAGGAGGTACTTGTCCCCATGTGGGTGAGAGAACATATGGTGAATTAAAAATTTCTCAAATATTCTCATGGGGATGATAAAAATAATTTAAAATTCCTTTAAATGCATTGGGGGATTAAATGTGAATTAAAAATTCACATAGGGAATGGAGTGGCTTATTCAAAAAGAGAAATTTTTTAATGAAGTTGACTAAGGACACATTCCATAAATGATATGGGGATTAGGGATGACCTAATTAAGTGATTAAGGTTGTGCAAATACTTGATTAGACTAATTAATGACACATTAGAGGCAAGTGGAAATTATGGAGGATGGGACCCTAATGATGATTAGGGGTGTGCATATCTTAATCATAAATTAATTATGACTAAAAAAGAAGGTTATATTGTTAAGAGGGATTAGAGACCAACTTGAAAAAGTTGGAGGATGTGACAATAAGAGAGAAAATAAGGAATTAAAAAAATAGATTTAAAATTCCAAAAAGATAATATGACTAAATTAAATAAAGTGATACATTTATTTAATTTATAGAGGAAAGAGGGGACAAGTAGTTATTAAATTAAATACTTTGGGAAACCTTATGGAAGATACCAAAATATTAATTAAATTAATGATTTAATTAATAACAGGAAAGAGGACGATTTAAATGAGCAAAGATGATTAAGGAGACGACTTTGACCATATGGAAGTGGTCAAATTTGGATGTCTACACTATTAAACCAAAGTCAGAATGTTCCATTGATATCACGATACCAAATGGCACCATCATCATCTTTACCATTGGTCCCCCAAATCATGCAAAATCAAATGGTGTCCCAAATCTACATTCCTCCCTCCCAATCGACAATATTACAAGGAATGATATCACAAAACAACCCACAACCATCTCAAATTAATCAACAACCCATGAACACCCAAAATCCATCTCACATGTCCCAACAACAAAATGATCCTACATTGCAAGCACATGCTCTAGCCTTGCAACAAGCACAACAGGCTTATCAACAAGCCTTAGTAGCCCAACAACAACAACAAAAAAGCACAATAAGTAGTCCTAGTGGCCCAACAACCACAACAAGCCCAAAAAGTAGTCCTGGTGGCCCAACAATCAGCCCTAGTTCCCCAACAACAACAATAAGCCCAACAAGCAGCCTTAGTTGCGCAATAACAACAACAAGCCCAACAAGTAGCCTTAGTTGTGTTATTCCCTACATACAGGCCCCAACTTTTTGCTTGGGAAAGTTAGGGACCCCCTCTACTTTCTTTCATTTTGTTGGTTTGTTTTGTTATGTTTTGTGCTTTTGTCGTTCTCATTTTGTCTTTTCCCTCTTCGCTTGTTCTCATTGCATCTTCATTTTCTGATTGTCGTTCTATTCTTGTCGCAGAGTTGTTCACAACCCCTGTACCTTACTTGTTTTTCCTTTGTGTGTCTATCTTTTGGGTTTGGGTTTTGGACTAGAACTGACACCTTGCACTTTCACCAAGTCTCGTTCCCATTCTGGACAAAGTCTCGTTCCCATTTCGGACAAAGTTTTGATCCCATTCTGAACAAAGTCTCGATCCCATCCTAGACAAAGTCTCAATCCCATCCTAGAAAAAGTCCCATTCCCATTCCAAACCAAGTACCGATCTCATTCCCATTCTAGACAAAGTCCTGATCCCGTTCTAGACCAAGTCTCTATCTTGTTCCAAACAAAGTCTTGTTCCCGTTTTGGAAAAAAGTTTTGTTCTCGTTGCAGACCAAGTCCCGATCCTACTCCAAACAAAGTCTCGTACCCATTCTAGACAAAGTTTTGTTCTCATTCCAGACCAAGTCCCGATCCTACTCCAGACAAAGTCTCGTACCCGTTCTAGACAAAGTCCCATTCCTGTTCTGGACAAAGTCCCGATCCCGTTCCAGACCAAGTCTTGTTCTCATTCTGGACCAAGTCCCATTCCCATTTCAGACCAAGTCCCGTTCCCATTCCTGGAAAAAGTCTCGTTCCCATTTCAGACCAAGTCTCGTTCTCATTCCGGACCAAGTCTCGATCCCATTCCTGGCAAAGTCTCATTCCCGTTCAAGAGAAAGTCCTAATCCCATTCCAGACAAAGTCTCATTCCCATTCCTGGATGAATTCATAAGTCACCGGCAGCGAATTGTTGACTGTCAACAAGAATTTTGGAGTTTGGAAAGCAAAATGGTACTCAGATGTTGAACATATATGAATATTATTTTAGTGTTATATTAATAACATTAATTTACAAAGATTTTATTATTTCAATTATGAAATTAAACATTCATTATATTTATTTAATTGAAATAATTTGAAAATGTTTAATTATTTGGAAATAATTATTTGATCAATGATTTTATGAATTAATAAAAGTGTTCTATGTGAACAGGTACTTTTGAAGAATGGGAGGATAATAAATCAAAGTTGATTTGGAGAACTCGCATAAAAAGAGGAAATTGTTGAAAAGAACAATCAGTTGGAAGTAAACTGAAGTATGGTGGGCCCGTTTAACATAATTTTTCGAGAAAGAAATGATTTTATGTTGTGCGAAAAGAAGAACTCTAAGTCAAAATAGAGGTTGCAATCATGAACTGGAAGTTGCAAATGTAACTTAAAGTTGCAGTTGTTAACTAAAGTCAGTTAAAGTCAATAGAAGTTGAGAACAAAAAGTTGTCTTGGTGAATTAATTGCATACACGTGAAAGCTACAGCTTTTGATGCATTCTTTTACTAGAGATTATGTAATTAATTGGGCTATGACTTAAAAAAAATTGTTCACTTTGAGGGGAGTTAGAATTTTAGGAAAGTAGTTAGACATTTTG
The DNA here is from genome assembly GCA_007258455.2 of Sequoia sempervirens. Taxonomy (NCBI): domain Eukaryota; kingdom Viridiplantae; phylum Streptophyta; class Pinopsida; order Cupressales; family Cupressaceae; genus Sequoia; species Sequoia sempervirens. Next base: position 116,828 of record VDFB02259195.1, read on the forward strand.
CAAATTAGTTGATTAGAGTTTTGCAGTAGGATAGATGATAAAGTTTTTTGTATTCTTAGTTTAGCTAAGGTAATTTGAAGACATTGGTTTATGTGCACTAGTGAAACTTTCCAAATTTGTAAATGTTGTTTATTTGTTTTGCAATAGTAGAAGCAACTAGACTTAAACATGCTTTAATTTGTTCTTTGGAGTGATATTTGTTATGTTAATCATTTGATTTGGAATCTTTCAAGGAATGAAGTTTTATCTTTTCTTTTGTTTGAAATGGTGATTTGTGATCTGTTGTTAAAGTTTGCACTGTGAATGAATGTTTAGCTTTAATTTTTTCTCTGGAGTGATGTTTTTTTTGTTAATCATTTGATTTGGAATCTTTCAAGGAATGAAGTTTTATCTTTTCTTTTGTTCGAAATGGTGATTTGCGATCTGTTGTTAAAGTTTGCACTGTGAATGAATGTTCAGCTTTGTATTGATTACATGTTGGCTTATTCTGTAGTTTAAGTTAGGAATTCCTTGAAGAGTAACAAGTCTGGTTAACTGAATGAATCAACATTCTTTTCTCTCTTATTTCCCTGATCTATCTTTTTCCTTTTTTTTATACCCCCCGGTTAGAGTAGGTTTAGATAGGAATTCAATCTTGTAGCAACCAAGAAGTTCAATAACTAGTAGGGCCCTTGAACATTACAACCTCATTTACTACTCAACAAAACAACAACATTGTGACCCAACATCCAAGACCTTGGAAGGTGATCGATTTAATGATCGTTTTTATTTTTCAGGAGAGGTAAGGTGATTACATCTTGCCTGCATGTTGTTGTGTCAATTTTTCCATCAATTAGAACTAGTGCTAGAAGGAGGGCCACTTGAGCAATTTTGGATTGTTGTGATTTGGAGTGGGTTGGATCTTGGAAAACCCAGCTTTGATTGATAGCGCTTTGTATATCCCCAGGATTATTCATGAAATTCTGTATCACATGCATAACAGACTTCCTTTATTTTTTGACAATGGACAAAAAGCTTCAAATCATGTTAAGATTTGTTGGGATTTATTAAATTTTCTCAAGGTTCGATATGAAGATATCACTTGTCAAAATGGTATGATAATCTTTCCCCAAATACTATTTGTCCATGGATGGAGTTGGAAATATTATTCTTAGATCAATTTGATCCTTATACGTGAAACCCATCACTTCAATTTGTAGTCGTGAAAAGAGCACCACATGAATCAGTTATGCAGTTTAATCATAGGTTCCTTCTCATGTTTAAGCGAGTTGCAAATTCAAGTTTCGTTATTAATGATTATGTGGTAAAGGAGCATTATTATTGGGGTTTGAATAATTTATTGGTAGCAATAATTAAATGTTGTGGCGAAGTTACCACCTTATGGGATGCATTTAGCAAAGCTCTCTTGCTGGCACAATCTGGACAAGACGTTAGAAACATGCACAATCAAAGTAAGAACTATAATGATCTTGTACTTGAAAACTGCCACCCTTCGCATCTTTTCACTAGTTTACCCACAATGCCTACCCACATGAAAAGTCAAGCTTTGCAAAATCCAATGACAAAAGTAAGTATTCCACCTACTAGTGAAGTTGTGACTATATCCTCTCTTTTCACTCATACTCCAACACAACCCATTACATCATAATGAAGTTGTAAGCGACAGATTTGATGAGAAAGTATATCATTTTGATGTTTTATTTGACAAAGAGCATGAAATAAATATAAATTCAAATCATAATGGAAATATCAGGTTAGAATCTAGTTTTGTTGAAAATGTTAATACTACAGACAATATTAAAAGAGATGAAGTATCAACACAAAACTGTTGTCATAAGAATTCAACAACTAAAGAATCTCCTTCCAATGCTTTGAAAACCTCTTTTGAGTAGGCTGAGAATTAGTGTGATGAAGGAACAACAAAGCACGACTCATGTTGGCTAGATATCCCACATGTGCAAAATCGATTAAGGGAGAAATTAGAAGAATTGGGAGATCCAAAGCTATCAGAACTTGCTAGGACAAATTGATGTAGGATACGTCCGAAAAATCATCATTCCCAGATGGATTGCCATGTTTTCCTGGGTAGGATGGAATTATATTTTAGACAACAAATCACTGTTGAAGAAATACTTATGGAAGATCCCTGGAGTACGTATCCCCTCGATGAGGGAGATGGACCAGTTAGCACACATGAAAATGATAATGACTCCATTCGAAATGATGAGAGTAACTATCCACTCAATGTGGAAAATTAGTTTATCGATGTGTTCATAGATTCTTTCATGATGGTAGATAAGGAAGAGACACCCTGTGACAAGTTAACATAGGAAAACGACTCTGTCGATTTCAATAATGAACAAATTAAAACAGAGAACAACATACTTCTGGATAAATATGCAAATGAATCTCATGATCAAGGATAAGGAATTGAGTGCCAAAATGACTTTATGAAAGAAGAAGGTCAAATAGATGTGCAGATTCACCAAATACTACCCAATGATCGATTATACTAGATTTACACATGTCAGGAAAATAGATTAGATTTGAATGTTAATCAAAATATTGACATGGATGAGTTTACTGTTTTATTGCAGTGAGGAATGTATGATAAGATTCAGCTAGAAGAAGTAGAAGAATGTCAAAAAAATGACCAAGAGGTTGTCTCAGAAATTAAATCGCTCCAACATGATGAAGAGAAAAAAATGGGGAAGTATTTTCTTAGTTTTGATTATGTTTATTCAAATGATTTGTTTGAGGAAAATCCTCATTTATCATGCATTAATGAATTTGACCTTGACGATGGTAAACTTGATGTTGACTTGCGGCACGTTCTAGTTGATGATATGTAGAAACATGAACTGCAGGAGTGTTTTCCTGGATTTGACTATGTGCATTCAAATGAGTTGTTTGAAGACAATCCTTGTTCACCATGTACCGGTATCTCTGGAATTAATGATGATGAGTTGGATGTTGACTTTCAAACTCTTTTGGGTGACATGTCTGAAGAGAGGGTTTGCAGACCTTGCAAGTTGACAACATAGGTGATTTGTTGCTCAGTCCATTTGAAGATATCGAAGGAATCTGGGACTCTGCATCTAAGTGGAATACAAAGATGTTGGTAAATGGATATCCCAGTTGCAAAAAAAATCTTTCTTCAAGTGATCCATGTAGGATTCTTCCTTTTGGTTCACATTCTGAGGTAATTTGTTCTAATCTCTTACTATCTAGAAAGATTTCCAAGTCAGGTAAGGAGGATGTTGAACAAATTGATTTAAAGGTTGAGAAAGTTGACCATCTGACTGGTAAAATTTATACTTTAGAGAATGTGATGGAAGTTGGTAGTCCTTGTGAAGTCAAATATACTGGTTTGTTGTTTGAAATTAGTGTTGATTGTGATGAGAATATACATGAAATTTTTGAACCTAGTTTGGATGTTTTGAATGCTAATGGCACATCGCTAACAAATGTCCTTTATGTTGGCATGCATGTACTGGAGCAGAGTGAAGTGGTATTCCATGAGTTGAGACCTCGCGAAGAGGAATTTGTACAACACAAGTCTACATCAACAATTGAAGATCTTTTAAATCAAGTGGTGTCTTTTCATTACCCTCTATGTTTTAATGATTTTCAATTTGATTGTGACGTTGGGGATAATAAAATGTGTTTGTGGGTAAATCATGACAAGGCTGAGAATCCGCAATTGATAATATTTCAAAATTTATACCTTTAGAATGAATTTACTACACATAAACTTTAAATTTCTAAGTATAAAGATTAATTTCCTAGATTTAGAATTATACCTAGCAAATTAAGACTTCTACACATAATGAAAAATCAATCGAGTCAATGTACAAATTTTCACAATTTTAAGTTTGTAGAGCTCAATTTTGGAGTTAGTTTAGGATTAGGATTGGTTAGTGTTAGTTTTTAGTTTGGTTGGTTTTCTTTTTTGTTTTGGTTTCTTTTCTTTCATTATGTTGTTTTTCTTTTTTATGTGTCCTCTTGTTTTTGTTTTTATTTTTGGGTTTGTTTGTTTTCTTTTGTTTTGATCTTTGGTTGTCTATTTGTTGGTTTTGGTTCTTGTTTTTCTGTATTGGTTTTGTTGGTTTGTCGTGTCTTCCTACTCTTTTCTTTTGCTTCTCTCTCTTCTTGTTTGTTTCTTTTGTCTTTCTTTTGGAGGATCCTCTCATTAACAGTGGAAACTGAGTTGTTGTATGCAAGTTATGTTGAAAGGTGAATCTATTGAGAGTTTTTTGTCTGTATTTTCAAACACTTGATCAGTTGGTTACCTTGAAAACTTTGATTTACCTTCATCCATTTCAAATTGGGAAATGTTAGCATGGATTAGGATTTGGTACATTATGAAATTTCTGAGGAGTCTTTGAAAGTCTATCACACTTTGCACATCTTAAGAAATCCATTAGTTAGTCTACATCAGGTGGGGTAGCTCTATTCCAAGTGAAAAATCTAAAGGGTTACATTTCTTTCATGATGTCCACCATGGTTCTCAACCCGCTGCTTAAGGACTGAGGGAAAACCAAAAAAATTACTTTAAAAGAATCAACATCAAAGAGAAAAGAGAAAATAAAGAAAGTCTGAAAATCAACTCAATCAGTAAGGGTGACTCGAGTATCTCTACTGGGGCTATAAATTCCTGACTGGCAGTAGAGCAATGCTTAGAGAGAACCAGAGGTATCTCTATCAGGGCTATAGATGCTTGTCTGGCAGCAGAGCTATGCCCAAGACATCATTGCCTGTTGGAAATGTAACTCACAACTATGTAGCTTGGGTAGAATCTACTCCCACTTTGATCACAACAACACTTATGAAGGGGAATGAATCATTTACACACACAAATAGACTTCAGTTTCATCTTGGACCTCTGTCATGTCCCAGTTTTGATTGTGTTTGCACTTCTTGGATTGCCTAAAATGAGTGTAAACTAGAGATTTTGGGTATTTTGAGGGTTACACATTTTAAAATGCTTAGAGCATTTTCCCAACCGAGTCGCCATTTTTTATGCCCTGCATACACACCCCAACTTTTTGCTTGGAAAAGTTGGGGACCCCCTCTATTTTCTTTCATTTCATTAGTTTGTTTTGTTATGTTTTTCACTTTTTTCTTTCTCATTTTGTCTTTTCCCTCTTTGTTTGTCCTTGTTGCGTCTTCATTTTTTGATTGTCATTATGTTCTTGTCTCAAAGTTGTTCACAACCCTCGAACCTTGCTTGTTTTTCCTTTGTGTTTCTGTCTTTCGGGTTCAGGTTTTGGACTGGAACTGATACCTTGCACTTTCACCAAGTCCCATTCTTGTTCCGGACAAAGTCTCATTCCTGTTCCAAACAAAGTCCTAATCCCATTCTAGACAAAGTCCCATTCCCTTTCCGGACCAAGTCTCAATCCCATTCCAGACAAAGTCTTGTTCCCATTTCGGACAAAGTCTCGATCCCATTCCAGACCAAGTCCCGATCTCATTCCAGACAAAGTCTCGTTCTCGTTCTAGACAAAGTCTCGCTCCCATTCCGGACCAAGTCCTGATCTCATTCTAGACAAAGTCTCTTTCCCGTTCTAGACAAAGTCCTAATCCCATTTTGGACAAAGTCTCATTCTCGTTCCTGACAAAGTCTCGTTCCCATTTCAGACAAAGTCTCGATCCCATTCTGGACCAAGTCCCAATCCCATTTTGGACAAAGTCCCAGTCCTATTTTGGACCAAGTTCTGATCCCATTTCGGACCAAGTCTCGTTCCCATTCCAGACCAAGTCCCGATCCCATTCCAGACCAAGTGTTGTTCCCATTTTAGACCAAGTCTCGATCCCATTCCTGGACAAAGTCCCGTTCCCATTTTGGACCAAGTCCCGATCCCATTATGGACCAAGTCCAGTTCCCATTCCAGACCAAGTCCCGTTCCCATTCCAGACTAAGTCCCATTCTCATTCCGGAGCAAGTCTCGATCCCATTCCATACCAAGTCTCGTTCCCATTCCAGACCAAGTCTCGATCCCATTCTTGGACAAAGTCTCATTCCCATTCCAGACCAAGTCTCGTTCTCGTTCTAGACAAAGTCTTGATCCAATTCCTATCCAAGTCCCATTCTCGTTTTAGACAAAGTTTCGATCCCATTCTGGACAAAGTCCTGTTCCCATTCCTAGACGAATTCAGAAGTCACCAATAGTGAACTGTTGAATGTCAACAAGAATTTTGGAGTTTGGAAAGAAAAATGGTGCTAGGATGTTGAACATACAGGAATATTATTTTAGTGTTATCTTAATAAAATTAATTTAAAAATATTTTATTATTTCAAATATGAAATTAAAAGTTCATTATATTTATTTAATTGAAATAATTTGAAATTGTTTAATTCTTTGGAAATAATTATTTGATCAATGATTTTATGAATTAGTTAAAGTGTTCTATGTGAACAGGTACTTTTGAAGAATGGGAGGATAATAAATCAAAGTTGATTTGGAAAACTCATGTAAAAAGAGGAAATTGTTGAAAAGAACAATTAGATGGAAGTAAACTGAAGTATGGTGGGCCTGTTTAACATATTTTTTGGAGAAAGAGATGTTGATTTTATGTTGTGTGAAAAGAAATCTAAGTCAAAATAGAGGTTGCAATCATGAACTGGAAGCTACAAATGTAACTAAAAGTTGTAGCTGTTAACTGAAGTCAGTTAAAGTCAACAAAAGCTAAGAACAAAAAGTTTTCTTGGTGAATTAATTACATACACGTGAAAGCTACAACTTTTTATGCATTCTTTTAGCAGAGATTATGTAATTAATTGGGCTATGAATTAAAAAAAATTGCTCACTTTGAGGGGAGTTAGAATTTTAGGAAAGTAGTTAGACATTTTGCAAATTAGTTGATTAGAGTTTTGTAGTAGGATAGATGATAAAGTTTTTTGTATTCTTAGTTTAGTTGAGGTAATTTGAAGACATTGTTTTTTGTGCACTAGTGAAACTTGCCAGATTTGTAAATGTTGTCTATCTATTTTGCAATAGTAGAAGCAACCAAACTTAAACTTGCTTTAAGTTGTTCTTTGGAGTGATGTTTATTATGTTAATTATTTGATTTGGAATCTTTCAAGGAATGAAGTTTTATCTTTTCTTTTGTTCGAAATGGTGATTTGCAATCTGCTGTTAAAGTTTGCACTGTGAATGAATGTCCAACTTTGTATTGATTACATGTTGGATTATTTTGCAATTTAAGTTAGGAATTCCTTGAAGAGTAATAGGTCTGGTTAACTAAATGAATCAAAATTCCTTTCTCTCTTGTGTCCCTAATCTATCTTTTTCCTTTTTTTATACCCCCTGGTTAGAGTACGTTTAGTTAGGAATTTGATCTTGCAACAACCGAGAAGCTCAATAACCAGCATGCCTCTTGAACATTATAGCCTCATTGACCACTTAGCAAAACAACAACGTTGTGACCCAACATCCAAGACCTTGGAAGGTGATTGATTGAATGATCGTTTATCTTTTTCAGGAGATAAGGTAATTACATCTTACCTACATGTTGTTGTGTCAATTTGGCTATCAACAAGCCGCACAACAACAATAAGCACACCAAACGGCCCAACAAGAAGCCTTTATCACACAACAACAAGCACAACAATAATCCTTAGCCACACAACTACAACAACAAGCCGCCTTAGTCACACAAGAACAACAACAAGCACAACAAGTAGCCCTAGTGGTCCAACAACAATATCAAGCCCAACAACAAGCATTTCTTTCTCAACAGTACACACAACAACAACAGGGGTTGTACTATAACCTTGAACAAAATATTATCAATCCCAATATGTTAGGAGCATATACACCACCACCATCACCTTTGCAATATCCAACACCACCCTACACACCATACACCATCCCATCACATCAAACTCCCATGTACAACTCATCCTACATCCCACAATACACCCCCTATGCTCCTCCACCAAACTCGTAAGATGATATGGAATCACAACTCAAGACACTAACACAATAAATGCAAGACATTCAGATGGGAAAAATGAAGAAGCACCATACACAACAAAACTTGTGTCCTTACCCATTCGATAGAAACATTGAAATGTTACCTTTCCCTTTCAGTTTTGATGTCCCTAAATTTGATAAATACAAAGGGAGGGGAAATCTTGTGGATCACATCGAAGAATTCAATTTCATGTGTATGGAGGTCTCCTACAATGATTCCTACTTGATGTGCCTCTTTCCACGAAGTTTGATAGGCCCAACCATCGATTGGTTTTCATAGTTGCCTCCAAGTATCAAAACTTTCCAAGAAATCATCGATAAATTCAGAGATCACTTCTCCTTCAATCTTCACATGGATGTAATCTTGGAAGAGTTATACATTCTCAAGCAAAACAAAGGAGAATCCTTCACAAATTTCTTACAACGATGGAGGCAAAGAGCTAGTAAGAGCAAGTGGCCCATTCCCAATGAGAAACAAGTGGGGATTATCATAGCAAACATTGATCTTATCTATCCTTTCACTTAAAGATGCAATGTATCACCACTTATCATGAGCTTGTCCCTAGGGCCCTCAACATCGAGAGAGCCCTAATCTCACAAGGGAACACACATGTGTATAAAGACAACCGCCCATCCACTAGTTCTAATGACAAACCCCACTTTTGGGATAAGAATAAGAATGTTACTAGTGATGGAGTTGTCAATGCAAAGGTGGTCTTAACTGATCCTAAGTAAGCAAAAACCTAAACCATGAACACACAACAACCATACATGCCATCGCCAAACAATAAAATAACAATCAATGCCGCAAACACTCAACATGCGCCCCAAAGAACAAAAAGTACTCCTAAATGACAATTCACTCCCTTAGGGGAACCTATGGAGGATGTGTTGAAGAGATTGATATAGTCTAATCTTATCACACTCCCATAGTTATCAAATTATCAAGAGACAGAAGTCAAACCTCATAGCTATAAAGATGATCATTTTTGTGAATTTCACCAATACAAAGGTCATAACATACAAAATTATTTTAGACTCAAACATATAATAGAATATCTTATTGAACAAGGAGACATTGATGTCGATCAAAAATTTGGGAATTAAAATCTAAAAATTTACACAAACCCTATGCTTGATCATACAAAAGCAAAAAATTCAGGAAAGGCATCAACCTCAAATAATGTAAACCATATTCATGATACCACAGTGGGACACATTTATTGTATTCATTCATCACAACATGAGGAATCAGACATACATCAAGATACTATTTTAAGACAAAGTACAAACTCATCAACAATGTCTAACAATATTTCATATCGTAATGGCATCAAGTATGTATTAGATTACAATATCTCTCCCACATATGACTTCATGATTGGGCATATTGAAGAAGTTCCAAACGAACAAGAAATATCCCTTATCACACCCATACCCTCAAATTGTTGCAAGGAGTATTTTACTGATAATATATCATCCATCCAAGGATCATGTCAAGAAGAGGCTCTTGAGGATGATGAACGTTACTCCAAATCGAGTAAGGATCAAGAACCCCTATCCCAAAAGTTTCACCAAGAGCTAAGGGACATCTTCCAAACCATTTTAAACTCCAAAGATGTCCCCAATATCACCCCTAAGATGTTTCTTTCTGATGGACCTATAGACGTTCTTCATCCAAAACAAGAATCTCCCATTCTTGATATTCCCACACAAGAGCAAGCAACAGTCAAGATTATTGATTCTTACAGTGATTTTGCATCATCAAAATCTTTTGAATTAGCACCAACATCTTTTGAAGCAATATTAACAGATAATGATGTCATAGAATCATAGCAAACAGTTCATATTCATGAAAAGCAGGAACCCATAGCAATATCATGTGTTCATGATAAGTCATATTTAGTGGCTATAGATTAGAGGATATATTATCAAGCAAAAGGATTAAGTATTGTTAATACCTTCACAATGTTGGGGGCAATGTTTTCTAATGCAAACATCAACATAGGGGGCATGAAGGATCCTTATGATGAATATACTATCAACACTACAACTAGACGTATCATGAATCATCATCCACCCATCATCTCATACACAAACTAGGACCAATGTAAAAATAAAGATTCTTGTCAAACCAAGGAGAAGGCCACCAAAGAAAATGAAGCAGTAAACCAAAAAGGACATGTCAAGTACAAATGGATGCCAAATCAAAATAAAGAAAATAATCCCAAAGATACTCCATCAGTCAAAGAAACTATGGGGAAAAATCAAAAAGGGAAATGTATCCATCAAAAGCATCCTCAAATACAAAAGCATGCTTCTCAAGCAAAGAATGAATTATATCCAGTGATTGGTCCTAATTCCACGAAAAACCTATGTTCCCACCCATCATTTCTCATCTTCCCAAGTTTGGAGAGTCAAATGTTCCAAACCATCGACCCATCCATCCCATATTCCTTCATGCATGACCATGTTATGGTTCCAACATCCTTGGAAAGTGTCCCTACACACTTAGGGTAAATTGGAATTTTTTTTGTAATATTAAATTTTCACCATTATTTGTAATATATTCATAAGGGGTGATGGGTTCCACTAATAGCGGTAAAGGTGACTTGTGGATATAAATATTTAATATTATTTTCCCACATGTGGAGACCTAGAATGGGATGATAAAAGATAAGGAAATAGATAAATGAGTGACTATTGGGATTCTCCAAGTGGGTGCCTCGAAAGAGGCAATAGGTGGCTCTTTGTTTTCCATCATTTATTACATTTAATGTAATGTTTAATTTCCAAGTTTGGGAACCCAAGTTGGAGGGAAAGTATTAGAGAAAAAATTGTTGTCATTTCATATTATGATGAGGTAGTCCAGGGGTTGGGGATGTTTGGAATGAAGGGCCATGTTTGGGTGCCATGTTTGGGGCTAAAGACCTCTTCACAAGTCTATAAAATCAACTTATTGTATGTAGAAATAGTGAGGAACTATTGAATGTAGCATTAATCTATAGAAAAAAGGATAGGTTGAGGCATAAAGAGGTTGTTCACAAGTACATGGGTACTACTATGTTGGAGAAAAAAAGGAGAATAGAAGTGAATATATCGTAATCTCATTTATTTGAAGATAATGCATACTTGGCCTCTCTTCTTGGTGGAGTTTTCTCACAATGGTTTCTCGACATAAGTCTTGTGTTATGTGATGTTTTTCTATTGTTGATTTGTGCCTCATTGCTATGATCTTATGCTGATGTTATTCTTTATTTATTGCTATTATAATTTCACATAACATAGTGTTAATAAGCATGATATGTTGGTTGTTTTTTAGCAGCACGAAGAAGATGGATCTAATCATGGAAATTTCATATTAAGGAAAATTAATTTCAAATTTGCATATAAGTTTCATATTTTTATGTTGGATTAGTCCAAGCCTTGTATCTCATCCATTGAAGTCATATTTGGATAGAGATTAAATTTCTCAACAAATGGTATTAGAACCGTATATTTCTCATCATTTGGTATTAGAGTTGAAGGTGAATTTGGCTTTGGGTATTCCTTTGTTTTTGATTTATTAGCTTGGAAATATTGTAGGAATTTGTTAGAGTGAATTGAGGGTTTTTGGAATGCTTGTGGGGATGCGATGAATCTTTAGTGAGTTAAATTTTGTTTTGTAGATTTGTGAGCTTGGAAGTCATGGATATTGTCAATGTGATCTATGACGTTGGTTATTGAAAGCTCATGATTGTGGATCTTTATGAGGTTGGTTATGTTTTGGTAATGTGTATCTCTTGTTTGATAATGTGTATATCCTCTTTTTTTGTGGTTTTGTTCCTTTACCTTGTGGTCATGTGCAATGAGAAGGTGTTTATGTTGGATGAGTACTTTTTCCATCTTGGTCACAAGGAGAAACACCCACTATTTGGAATACATAATGGAGTGATTATGTTGGCTTCATGGTTTTAGCCCTTGTTTACATGAAAGTATTAGAAGATAAGCCACTAACCTATTTTTGAGTTGTGGAGCTAATATGTTTCATATGTTATAAGCTCTTAGAAAACTTTATATTCCTATTGGGATGCAATTTACTCTTGTTTTTAGTTGTGGGTTTGTAGGTTTGTGCTTATTCCATTATTCAAACAACATGTGTTTATGTGAATGTTTGGATATTGAAGTATAATTTAGATTTATGGTGATGGTTCTATAGGTTTTACATGTTAACAAAAAATAGTGATATGGAGATCTATGATAAGACTATATTCAAGGTATTTTGGATGAAAACAGTTACAGGTTTGCATGGATGCTTCGAGGGTTCTTATTAATTTATATGGTTAATCATATGCGGGTTTGCTTTCCAAATATATCTAGCATTGATCCAGTGTTTGAGTCTTGGAAATAAACATGTTATGCCTTATTATCTCTCTTCGGTCTTTTGCATGTTACTAATGTGGATTTTGTTCGGTAGGCCTTATTCCTAGTCACCATTACTATATTGGTATATTTATTCTCTAGAGTGAGAGATGGTTATTGGGAGTATCCACTATAGTTATTCATTTGAATCTATAGTACTAGTTTATGGTGCATGAGAAGATCTATTCACTTTTAGTAGAGTGTTGGCAATGATATAGGTCATGATGCCATGCATAACTCAATATTACTTTCAATGGGAGCTTTATGTAGTTATATAATATGTTCTATATTCTTTGTTTCAATATTTTGGTTCTAAGTTGTTATTGTTATAGTGGGTAGTGAGCCATAGATAATCTTTGATTAAAAGATGGATGGTTTTTTGCAATGGTTGTTGATGTCACAAGGAGCCCTTGGATTATGCCTTAAGATAAAAGTGAGAATATAATGAAATGTTTGGTTCTATTGACAAAGGATGTGTGGCAATTGTATCTTCTTGGTTTGGAGATCATGGTTATCATGATGCCTAGAAAGCTTGGTTACATGGTTTAGTGGGAGATTTGGCAGTGATGTGCATTCATAATTTTATGATGGATGATTATATTCATGTGATTTCCTAGGAGGAGATGATATATCATGATGCCATGATATGTTGTTGATTCTATAGTTGGAAATTTGACAATGGTATTGTTTGTTCTCTTTGGTTTTGAGTATTAATTATTTTCTTGGAGCTTCATGATTTTGCAGGGTTGCATTTGAAGTTGGAATGAAGTGATTGGTGGATGCTCATGGATACTAGGGAGGCTTGGGTGAGGTTAAGAGATCTCTTATTTTATGGAGATCATATGTTGAGATGGTTACTCTTTGATGAGGATTTCAACAAAAATATTGAGGAACCCACACTTGGTTATGGATGTGAATCCATTATAGACCTGAAGAGAAGGTTGTCCTTTATTATAATCTCTTATTTCTTGGTGTTTTATGTATAGGACAATATTATATCCCACTCTTGGTCTACTTGGTAGGTGAATGATTTGGGAGGTATTTCCCACCTGCATATTAGATGCATTTTTTTTATTTTGTATCTTATCTTCTCATATGAGTTAGTCTTGAATATAAAAGTTTTGAAGACATGTTAAGAAGAAGATACATGGCTTTATGGATTTCCATTTTTCTCCTTTTTTTGGTCTTAAGCTATGGATCTAGTTTTGAGGACTTATTTGGAGAGGTACATGAAATGGTTTGTGGCTTTGTGCGTATTACTTTTGTTGTGGGAATGATTGGTTTGTTTAATATACCTTCTGTATGAGATGTTTACATCTATCGCTACCATGTTTTAATTTTATTTGAATGTTATATGTTGATATCCTTTCATTTTGGGAATGGTGAAGGAGATCTTACATTACACATCTTGGTACATATTAGTGTGGAACAAATATATGGATTGATTTGAAGGTTTTCTCTTTGTTCATGGTATTCTTCCTGGATGTTTTGTATTCACATGAAATTGGTGTTGAGGTTTATGTGGAGCTATTATGATCACATGTTAATTTGACTTTATTTTTGTTAGTGACAACATGGAGACTCCTTGATCTCTTTCTTCTATTGAGTGTGAAGAACTTGGGAGAGCTATAAAGAATAGTGGTGAGAGAGGTACTGCACCATATTTGTTTGTAGAATTTGCATATCATTGTATGTTTTCTTAACACTATGTCGTAGAGGAATTAGCCACATACTCTATGTGAAGTACTATAGGTAGACTTGATATGCCTTGATCTATTTTCAAATTTGACATTACTCGTGTAGTGGGATTTTTTAGATATATGTTTGGTTATCCTCTTTCATATCTTGGTTTGTTGATTATTGACATGATGACGAGTTTGTGTTTCATTAGATTTAGATACATGAGTTGTGCAGGTTGTGGATTAGCTACCTATTTTCTTGCAATGGGATGACTCAAATGTGGACTATCTATATCCACAAGATTATTTTAGTGTTAATGCAAACTTTATTAGTTGGCCTTGTTTGCGGTCATTTGTACATTAGTGTGTATGTTGCATTTGAGATAGGAGGATGGATATGCAAATACCTTATTACAAACTTTGGGTTGGTATGTTTATTTCATGAAGTTCTATCTATGATTTGTATACCTTGGTTTGAGGTATGGTTAGTTTGGATGAGTTGTAATTTTCTATGATTGCTATTCTAGATGGTATGAGTAAGGTAGCTACTTAGAGCCTTTGCTATAAGTTGAATCGAATGCTTGCGTTCAAGTAAATATTGGTCCACATTTTAGTGACAGTTGATATGTTTCCTCTTGGGATATTCCTTTTTCTTCCATAGGTGGCATGTTGGAGGATGTAACAATTTTTTTCTTGATGGTGGCTATCATGGTTTCAATTTACAGGTATCTTGTTGGAGCATGAGAGAATGGTAAAGATTTAGGTGGTACATGATTGGATAAGGGATTTTTTTCCCTTTTTTGTGATTCCTATGGGTTTGTTTACAATGTATGATTTCAAGTGGGAGAATGTTAGGATTAAGGTGTCATCTACCATGTAAATCCTATGTCATATTGCATGCTTCCAACATCCTTGGAAAGTGCCCCTTGGAACTTAGGGTGTATTAGGAAAGTATTTTGTAATATTTATTCTCACCATTGTTTGTATTACATTCATAAGGGGTGATGGGTTCCAGTAGTAGCAACAAAGATGATTTGTGGACATGGATATTTAGTATTGTTAAATCTCCACATGTGAACACCTAGAGTGGGATGATAAAAGATAAGGGAAATGATAAATGATTGACTATTGGGATTCTCCAAGTGGGTGCTTGGAAAGAGGAAATAGGTATCTCTTGGTTTTCCATCATTTATTTCATTTAATGTAATGTTTAATTTCCAATTTTGGGTGCCCAGTGCCCAAGTTGGAGGGAAACTATTGGAGCCAAAACTAGTGTCCATTCATATTTCGAGGAGGTAATCCAAGGTTTGGGAATGTTTGGAATGAAGGATCATCTTTGGGCACCATGTTTGGGGCTTAATACCTCTTCACAAGTCTATAGAATTAACTTCTTGGATGTAAAAATACTGAAAAACAATTGAATACATAGTGTTACTCTATAGGAACAAGGACAAGTTAAGGCATTAAAAGGTTGTTCACAAGTACACATGTGTTGCCATGTTGGAGGAAAATAGAATGGAAGTGAATGTATTATAATATCATTTATTTGAAGATAATGCATACTTGGCCTCTCTTCTTGGTGGGGTTTTTCCCTGCAAGGGTTTCTCCATGTAAATCCTGTGTTATGTGATGCTCTTATATTTATTTTTTATGCCTCATTGCTGCGATCTTGTGTTGATGTTATTCTTTATTATTTTTTTTGTAATTTCACATAAGGAAGTGTTGATAAGCATGATATGTTGGTTGATTTTTAGCATCATGAAGAAGATGGATATAATCATGGAAATTCCATATTAAGGCAACCTAATTTCAAATTTGCATATAAGTTTCATGTTTTTATGTTGTGTTAGTCTAAGCCTTATATCTCATCCATTGAAGTCATATTTGGATATAGATTGAATTTCCCAACATTGGTATTAGAACCTATATATTTCTCATCAAGATATACCTACGACAAGGATGTCTACAAACTATGAGAGGGTCACATAAGGACAAGATAAGCCTGGATATGACTTATTTCGGTGCCCAATTGACATGTGTCTTCTAAAAATCTGATTTTACCATAAAGAGGCATGTAAAACATTCTTATAACATGCACTATGCATCTGCATTGATGACCTGCGCATTTGAATGTAAGCAACATGAAGAAATCACCCATAAATCTGACCCACATCACGTTTAAGAGGTGCAACACATTAGAAAAGGTTTTGTATATGAATAGTGAGGTATAGGCACTATTTTCTCCATTTAACTCTCACCAAACAACATTTAAAGTCTTCTATAAGTCACCACAAATCAAATCAAGTACCTACAGTAGTGGATGCATCATTTATGACGACCTCTAGAAAGCAATCCTTCATCTCCTGCTTGTTATGGAAATTCAACCCATATGTGGATTTAGGATTTGATCAATATCAAGGATGAAAAATGAAATAAATAGGACTTTGGAAGAAATCACAACCTCATCTAATGGGAAACCATCTTGAAATGGCTTGGTGGAACTTTGAGCTAAAGAGATATGTTCAGATGCAAACACTTTTATAGCAAGGTTCAAATGACATCAAAACTCTCGCAATGATCCTCCTAAAAATGCCCCCTATCAAATGAGATAGAACAACAACTTCCATTGAGTCATGACCTTTGTCACAATATCGTGATGCACCCAAAAATCTTGCAAGACCATCGCTTGTGCAAAAACTTCTACCAACTATACATGCGGGGAAGTGATCACTATTGGGTCAAGATCACATTGAGCCTTTGTCTGGTTTGCATGCCTATCCCCACAACACCTTCTTCATAATTTTATGCTTTTTGTAGAAAATTCACATTTGAGTGCACCACAATAATTTTCTTGCCATCTGCCTTACAGGAAAAAACCAAGTGGAACTTGACCTTAAACCCTTATAAATTTTCCATTAAGATGAAAACTACTGCAAATGATGTCAACATGATGTCATTGGTGGACCAAGAGACCTTCATATAAGATGATTTCAACAATGCATCATCATTGTATGACTACGAGAAGTTGGACCCCATTGGCCTACAAATTTTAACTTGGTTGGTTGAAATTTGAAAGCTCTTGCAAAAGATGACCCTTAAGTGCTCTTGCAAAAAAATCATTTGCATATGCACAAAAAAATATTAGATGCCCAAACTCACAAGTGCAGATGAAACCATTTGACCCACAAAGGTTCCAATTGACCTAAAAAATCTACATGGTTATAAAATATTCATTTTTTTTTTTATCAAAACCAGGATGAAATCAGATCTAGGAGTACCCAGTAAGGCCCTCTTCAAGATGCAAAATATTTTGCAATTCCATACTTAGTCAAATTTTGGATTTCTAATGTGGCTCCAAGGGCATTCTCTAGATAACAGGTGATAAATAAAATTTGGCTTTTAAGACCTTGTTTATGTGAAAGCTACCCCAACACTTAGTCAATTTGTTAAAACTTTGAGATGTTTGCATAGAATATGTGACCACAAAGATATTGCAAGACTTCTACCTCTATTTGCACCAAGTGGAAAAACCCATATGAACCAATCAAAATACTCATCCAATTCAACTGTTGAAACCTGCAAACTATTAGCTGACCGAATTCTTGCAATTTTTTTGCAAAAAAATGAAGTCCAAGTGTACTTGCGAGATCCTTCTCTCCATTTTCCCCATTCAAAAGAATCCATTTGAACCAATCGGGTTGCTCATAACAAGGTGAAGTTCACTTGGGTAAGCTCGCAAAACCTGATGACATCAACAAAACGGGAAGATGGACCTCATCCACGTGCATTATTTAACTTACTCAATTTTTGGAATGCCTTTGTGGGTAAAATACATGCAAGTGGACAAGAAGGAAAATGGATGAAAGCTAAAAAAATGTAGGAAAACCATTGAGATGTGGAATGGGTTGGTTCACTTGGAAATTCCCACAAATATCTAGATGGGGCAAACTTTCTTGAAAAGCAAAAAATTCCAAGTGAACTAGGAAAAATAGCTAAGAGGTGAAATTCAGATGGAAAGGCCCACAAGTTTGGATGAACACATATTTCTTGCAAAGCGAGTAAAGCTAAGTGAATTAGATAAAACTGAATGATAAAAGTTTATTTGACCACAAAAACCTTGCAAGAACTATACTTAGCATTTTTTTCATCATTTAAACCTATTGCAAACATTTCCAACCCAACAAGAAATTTGTGAGAGAAACAAACTAAATTGGACCCTTGTGGGGAAAATGACTTGATTTGGATGGAAAAGGAAAACCCACAAGATAATAACTTTTGCCCCTTAATGTATTTATTAAAAATTCAAAAATCAACTATACTTTATTTTTCATGCTCTATCAACTGGTGCAAAGAAAAACCAACCCTATTTGATGTCTCAAACTGGTTATAATTTGGGAAAATTTGGCTAAGGCATGAAACAAGACTCAACATTTTTTAGGTGCCAACAAGATTACTTGATGGATATATGGAAGAGTAATCAAATTGGGGCTCAATAAAAAATAAAGAACATTACCTAAGGGCTCTTGTAACTTAGTAAACTTTCAAAAATCTCGATTCTTAAAAGAAGGCTTATAAAAAGTATCAACAACATGATTTACACTATCCTTTTTGTCTCCATAACCATTACCCTTTGAGAAATTATTAAACTTTTAGAACTTAAAAGGGCAATAGTATGTAGAAGAACCATACTTAAGCAAATTAGAGGAAAGAAAATCAATTCAACATTATTCATATAAGCACATAAGATGATAAAAGAAAAAAAAACTATTTAGGTACACATTGAGCTAGATACCTATAGCAACAATCCCTTAATTATTACTTTTAGTTCATCACTAGGAAATTGATGGCACAACATAGCACATAAGGACTAGAAATCTAATAATATAACCATATAAGTACTCACCATGTCCTTAGGTACAATCAAAAAAATTTGAAATACCCATTTTAACTTTGAAATATTTTGGTTAACTCTAAAAAAGAATGAATAGACCCATGTGTTAAAGAGAAAACCACTCAATATCATGATCTTTAAAGTATGTGAAAATAGCTTAATCAAAAGATTATCTTCATACACATGTTTTAAAATGACACAATGAAAGAACTTAAATGTATATTAGGACCACCTTTTTCATTATATATATTCAAAAAGAGGTGCTACAAAACTGCTATACAAATGATAACAATTTGAGTGTGAGTGGTGTGTACTAAGTATCAAAAAAATCATTGGTAGCTATCCCCTAGACACATTATCTACTATGCACTCCATTTGTTCTATCTTTTGCATAAACAAATCTAGGGTAGAGGTAGGAGTGGTAGTAATAGGGACAAGAGACAAAATGCGAGGTACATGTAGATTGATAGGAGAAAGGATAATAATACATAAGCAAAACCATTGTGGGAGGAATAGAATGTGACATAGTATAATGTATGGATATTGTGATGGAATAAGGAATGGATAAATAAGTAGTGTGAGGGGGGGCAATCATGGACATAAGGATATGAATAATCAAAGGATCACTAAGAACATGAGTAGTTATGAGACTAGTAAGGATAGCATGTAAAGTAGTTGAGACACTTAAGGGAGGTGACAAAAAAACACTGTACACATAATTTTATAGATGAGAAATAGACATAATAATGTTATCTAACATAGATGAAGGGGGAGTAGGAGAAGATATACTAAGTTGAGGAATACAACTAGGAGAAGGATCAACAAAAGATAGGCGGGGAAGTTGTATCACATGCAAAACTAGGAGGATACAAATCAACACCAATATGTTGGAGAACCTCTAAGTCATCATCTTATCAATCAATATTCTCTAAAGTACCTTAATCAAATGTATATGATTATAATCATCAATCATGTTGGAAATCTCATGAGTTATAATTAGTCAAGTAAATGCAAAATTATGTTGATCTAGGTGTTCCTCATGATCAAAGTCCCCACATTTGGGCTTGATAGTAGTAGTAACAACAATAGTAACGATTTGAACAACATATAAAAAAACCATTCTTATCAGATTTAGCTATTTGGGAATTTAAATGAAGGTTTCTTTTTTAGGGAAAACGAGGATATGGATGAGACCTTGACATGCAAATAACTCACAAAACCCAAAGGATGCATGATACAAAGGAAGGAAGATTTGATTGGAAGATCAATGAGTAATTAGATTTATAAATAAATCAACAAATAAAAGCCTAGATGCCAAAATAAGAGTATGTAGCATAGGATGAAAAGAAGATCGTAATGTAAAGAAAAACCCAAAAGAAAGTATAACAATGAGGCACAATAAAAGGGTAATCCAAGCTCTAATAGGATTTAAAAAATAAAATATGTAAAATAAGGTAAATGTGAAATCCTAATAAAGAAGAAACAAGCCCTAAGACCAAAACCCTAGGTTGTGTAGGAAATTCAAGTTCACTAATTGAGTGTATTAAAAATAATAGCTTTCACTAGAATTTACTTGAAGCAAATAATTAAACAATTGATCTATATAAGGATTTTAACGTTGGGTTTGGAACAACGAATGCAAAATTAAATACACAAAATTTAAATAAGTTAAATTTGATACTTAGCTCAAGATCTAAATCAAGAAATACATTTTTGAAGATATTTGGAGTTGATTCACTAATATGTAGAAAAAATGACCTTATCTAATGAATGCCTAAGAATGACGAAACCCTCTATAAATTGTTAGGTTTAAGGTTGCATCTGTGGAAGTGAACTTGGTGTGCAAATTTAAACTTCACTTGCAAGAATGATCTAGACAATTTAATGATGATTGTTGTAAATGTGCCTCACATTTGAAGTGGGTTGGTGTCTAGGGACATTGTTGCAGAGCTTGTTATGCAATGATACATTCTTCTTTGATCAAACACTTAAATGATTTGATTTAATAACAATGAATAAAAATTGAAGACAATGAGAAAGCATTTAGTATGTATAAGATGATGGTGCAAGTTGGTATTGCATTTAATATGCTCTTTGATATTGTAATCATTCTCTCATATGAATGTTCCTCACTTTTAAGACATAATGGATCTCTGGTGTATTCTTTTAAAAATTAATAAGGAATGCCCTTAAATATGACAACACAACTCACAAATTCACATGAAGTTGTACTAGGTTGGTTCATAATGGTTAAGAGAAAAATAATGACAAAGTTCAATTTATAAATTTAATTTTTAAAAGTTCAAGGTTAAATCCCCTATTGAAAGCCCCTAATCACTTGCAATCTAAATAAGGGTGGTAAATTCTAAATGTTAAAACAAATTCTAAAGAATAAGTGACAATAAATAAAATTATGAACCCAATTTAACATAAAAACATACTACTTAAAAACCTATTATTATATAAAAACAATCTAATCAAATAGATCTCTCTACAACACATTTTCAAAACTAAACCTTCCAATAATGAAAAAAACAAAATGCCTATTTCAATCAATCTTCAATGTTATTTAGATCTACCTTGATTTTCTCTTTTAAACTTAATCTAAATCTAGAAAAAGGGCTAGTAGGAAAAAACGAAAGTTTCAAAGCCCGTGTGTTAATATTCAAATTAGAAACCTGTAATGCCGTTTTCCACGGTTCATGGGGGTCCCCGAGCTCTCCACACACGGCTTTCCAAATCTGACTTGACCGTAGTTATAATTTCATTTGTTTTGACTAGAAAGTACCTTATCAACATAAATACGCATATAGCCGAATCGATAATAAAACTTGCACGCGCTTTAACAGATTTCCAAATCAATGCTGTAATCGGTTAAATTTCGTATTTCTTCCGTTTAAAACACTGCTGTTCAATCTCGTCCTGCATTGTGTGTTAAACATATAGCACTTAAAAGTTGATTCTTAAATTTTAGTTTTAACACAGATCGGGCATACTAAAACCCTTACTCACTGTACTGTTTTCTCCGGTGGTTATTTCTCAATCAATTTTGCGGTGATTTTGGAATTTTTGCGGTGGTTTTTGAATACATTTTGCGGTGAATTTTGAGCAGCAACCATGATCTCAGGGAGTAAGATCAAGGCTTTAGACTTTTACAGGTAAATATAAGTTTGAACTTTGCTATTATTTATTGATTTTTTTGAAGTGCTGAAGCAGAATATTTCTTGCGATTTATATTGTACGATGGACCTATCTATACATGCAAGCAATGCATATGGTTAATGTTATGCTTTAATTTATTTTTTGTAATTAATTTTATATAACTTAGTATTAGGATTAAGAATATTTTTTATGCTGGGTACGCTGTGAGGTTTGTTTTAGAGAATGTGCAAAATTGAGGTCCGATGTGGTTAGTTGATCCATCTCCGTGGAGATCATTGATTATGCAGACAATTTTCAAGTAGTAGACTGCTTCTGGGAGAAATTTATGATCTAAATTTTATCCATAGACCTTGTGAGATCTATTGTCATGCGGAGAATGTTTATTGGATTCCAGATTTGAGCTCCATATATAGAGAACCCTTACATTTTTCAGCAATAGTTAAATTTTTTTCTCTGAAGCATTGGAGAACGTGACGAGAAATAGTTCTTGTGGATTTCAGTTATCCTTATTTAGGGTTTGCATTCATTGATCCTGGGTCTAAGTTTTGAGGACACAATCTAATGGATGGGGCCTCAGCTTCTTCTGTTCTTTTATAGTGGGAGCGCTAGCTTCCAGCATCCCATCTAAGCAACATTTTTAACATTTAAATGCGGAGCCCCTGCAATCGAAATTGCAAGGGACTGCTACAAAGCAAGGCTTGAAGTTTGCAGTATCCAAACAAATTTTTTATGTTTTTCCTTGAGATAGCAGCTTTCATTTGTGTTGGAATTAAGCCACACTCAGACCAAAGATGGGCTGGTCCTAAAGGGGCTAGTAGCTTAGTGGTAGAACACTTCAGCAGCAAATGGAAGGTTCTAGGTTCAAGTTCTTGCTAGTCCATGAAAAGCTCAACAGGGTATCAGAGCCAGGTTAGGCTAGGAGCCCCAAACATTCTATAGAGTGGCTTAAGGAGGGATGTTGGAATTAAGCTACACTTGGACCAAAGATGGGTTGGTCATAAGGGGGTCATTAGTCCAGTGATAGAGCACTCCGGCAGCAAATGGAGGGTCCCAAGTTCGAGTCCTAGCTGGTCCATGAAAAATTCAACAATTTGGTCAATCGTCTAATGGTCCTATGGTGGGGGATTCTGAGAAGCATTCATCAGGTATATTTGAGAGAGCTTTTCGGCCAGATGGCAGCTTCCATGTAGTAAATTATCCAGTCCATGAAAGGGTCTTCTGAGCAGTAGTCATTGGTTACTGCTGATAGAATTGCAGAGATCTTGCAGATTACATGGTCCCTTTCTTCTTTCTAAGATTCTGCTCTCCTACAGAGGGTTTGGAATAAATATGAAGCAATGCCAGTAATGACAAACATTAAACATCAAAGAAGTGACATTTCACAATAAAATTTTACTCAGGCATATGCTGCAAAGCCTTAGCTCCTGTCTGAAAGTGTACCCATAAACTTTCCTGCTAAAACATGGCCTCTCAATTTTTTAAGGAGAAGATTCCATTTCTTTCTGTAGTCCTCACAAACCTTTTATAGGGTTGTCAAATCCCGTGTATGTTGAGCAAGTGCTGTCTGCTGTTACAGCTGGAAAGCCAAGTCCAACTTGTTCCATCGGCTATTTTAGGTTTGATTTCAAAGGAGTACAAATTTTGTACCATATAAACAATATCAGCCAATCATACCTGGTTAATTGTGAACAGGCCATTGGATAACACTTGGCCGGTCAGCAAACACAACAGCAATCAGCGGACAAATCCAAGTGCACCACATCAATAGTTTTGAGTCCTATAGAAGCAAATATCATTCTTGGGAATTTCTCAGCATACCAAAAGATAAATATATTTTCAATTTCGTGGGATATTATATGGAAGAAACCAGGAATCCAAAAAATGCAGTAAAAGTCAAATAAAAGAAAGAAGAGAAATAATTGATTTTTTTACATTTAAAGACATCCTAATTGCATAGAGAGTAAGAGATTGAAATCAAATGAAAGTGTACACCATTAATTTTGAAATATGGACCGTTCTTATTAATTTTGAGATTGTTGATTGCAGATAATTGTAATATAAATCTCTCTAACAATGTAATAAATAACTCTGCCAGAATGATAATGAACCCTTCATGCAATAAAACACAACTAAAATAAATGCGGCCTGTTAAGCCTATTGTTCTCCTTAACTATCAAGTCGAAGAGACTAATTTATACACAGATTGGTAACCATGGTTGACAAGAACAATCTCCCCGACCTCTTCAAACACCTCTTAAGTTTACAGCAGTGGCAACAATCATGCCTGGTATTTCAGGACAGCAATTTTCTGCCTTAACAATGTTTTATATTAATTGTTTTGATCAGCAATATTACCTATAATGTTGACAGCAGTACTGATGCTCATATTAATTTATCAGTGTACTAATAATGATGCTACTGAACACTGTACCGATCAAGAATGATACAGATCACAATAATGATAGAATGCTACTGATCAGTGATCATAAGAAGATTACTACTCACAGAAGGATAGTTATGTCAAGAGACGGTAATAATCACAACAATTGCAACTGGTACAACATTATTAACAGCTTATTTGTAACAATGAAAATTCCCAAACAATTACCTCAATAATGCAACTATGTTTACAAATGCAGTAATGACATTCATTGATAAGTAAAATGGACAGCATGTCAACAACAGCACTGACATCTGTCATGCAATAATAATGACATTGATAAGTAGAATTCACAGCAAGTCAATGCCAGCACTGACATTAGTGATGAATAATAAGGAAAAGTCGAATGATAACATGATCATTTGGCAGTTTTGTCTAGTAACCACTATGCACATGAATCTTAAATAATGACAGCAGTGTTTGCTGTTATCAAATGCAACAACTTGGTAATCACTAATCACAAGGTTTTCAAATCCAGTTATACCAAGTGTCTTCACAATTGTAGATGACTATATTCATTTTTGAAATAAAAAGTTAAAACAGCAATAATTGCTATTGTCCTTCGGCAACAGATCTAACTGCTATTCAATAATGGCAGCTTGAAATCTTAATAGCTAGTTACATTGTTCAAGGTGTATAACCTGTTTATAATAGTTTTAGGAAAGAACAATTGAAAATTTGCAGTTCTGACACTTATATAGAAAAAAAATTATAATTTATTGTGATATTACCAATGATATATCACAGATAAGATTGCGATATATTGGTGAAATTTTTTGTCAAAGTTGTGGTCAGGGATATTTTGTTTGAAAACCTTGCAATATTTTGAATAAAATGGTGGGAATTCTGCCAAGAAAAGATATATCGGAATATTGTGATATTTAAAGATATCTACTTCAATGGTTTTGACACCAATTGCCACATCAATCTACCCCACAAGGACATAACTAAGCTGAAGATCAGAGAAAGACAATACAAGGAAAGAATCCATGAATCATCACACTACTGTGGATGATATATTTCACTACCATTGCATCAAATAGATTGATCTGACCAAATTATAGGACAAGTTAAAAGAGCTTTATTGGTATCAACAACATTTCCCAAATCAGTTGATTAGAAATAGGAATTTGGACTCTCAAGCTTCTGAATTTTGACTGTGTTGAGGGGTTTCTTTTACAACTCAACAGAATGCACACTGAGATTAGCCATAGGAGGGAATTACAACAAGGATTTAGAAAATGTGAGTATTCTTCTTTAATAACTTCTCATCTGATTGTGAAAGCTTTGTCTACAACTTTTCATTGAAAAGTCCAAGGATCAGTCATTTGAGGAAGTATGTCTAACTCTCAATCAGTTTTATGCCTCCTCATGAAACTTTGGGAAATTGTCCACCACTAATTAGGTTCATGCAGTAAGACCATCTCATATATCTTGACCTAGATGTCAAGGCATTAGCAGAGATCATTTCCGGTAGCCACACAACTTTGTCTACTTGAGGAAACAAAACCATGGTAAGAAAGAATGTCGAAAGTGCATTAGAGATCTCTAGGAACATGCTAATTAGGCAGGTGGCGAAATGTTTTATTCAAAGTGTACAAAGCCTGCAATTACTTTTCTTGATCTATAACATCTACTAAATGGCTAATTCACTCAATAGCTACTTGACACATGAGTAGTCATAAGAGCATGCACTCCAATTATTCCATGTATAAAGGATCGTGGGCCACAGTTGGAGATGATTCTTCCTTCTCCATATCTGGTAGTTGTCATGTCTCCATCAACAAAGCAAGTTTGAAGGAAGTGCTACATGTATTGGATATGGGTAACAATCTCCGGCTGTCTACTACATCACTCATGCTAACAAGAAAGTTGAGTTTTAACTAGTAAGTGGGTTGTGAAAGCCATGGGTAATAGTTATAATATAATTGCCTCACCATATTATGATGAGTCAAATTAGATGTAAAAGCTTGGCTGTTATGATTCATCATGCTACACATCAAAGTATGTTGCCTTGGCCAAAAAGGTGGATGATACAACCTCTCTTTGTTATCATAGGTTTTGTAAACATGCGAACAAAAATCATACAAAATAACAAACCTAGAAATACTACGGCAAATAATACTTGTTTTACTTTTTATATTTCTTCATAAGCATATAGATATTCATCATACTAATACAGCTTACTAAACATGCACACATGTAGAACTAGACACTATTGGTGTTCCAAATGTCAGTTTGAATGCCGATCTACTGCTTAATGGTTTCCATCCTCAAGAAGCTTGACACACCTCAAGGGATTTGTAAGATGCCTGCTCCTTACTTCACACATAAAGCACAAACACTGATATGGAAACAATACTTGGATCTGGAATATTAATGCCAACAGAAGACAACATAGTCTGCAATTGATAACTAAATACGATTTGCACTTCAAAGCAGGATGATTGATCACAAGTAAGGTAATTTAATATTGAATTGGACATGCATGGTAACAGAGTAAGATTGTTCTATAATAAGCACAACTCACAACATTGCATTCACTGTACTGATTACACATAAATCTCACGTCCAACAAATAAAGGCAATTATTGCTATGGACTCGGGCCATTTCATGGCGCATATGAGCATACAAATCTCTGATGCAGATATAGTCGATTGAGCTCAGAGGATACCACAAATGCAATAGACCATGTATAGATGTATATCGCTCCACAGAAAATACCCGCTGGATGTTTATAACCTCCGCCCAAATGAAGCAAAAGAGTGCGCTCCTTATGATGCGGCCTTGCAATGAGATCAGGTTGCTTCAGGAAATGACCAAACCTGTTTGTTAACACCTTGCGCCTAGGTATATGGAAGGGTGGTGGCTAGAGCTAGAAGCTTGACCATTAAATTGCCCAAATGAAGCTCTCCTTAGTACTTCACACCAACTAAAGCCTTTCTCAATTCGCCTTTAGACCCGTTCGCCCTTGTAGGATGTAATTTGCAGATTAGACATGGAATGGTGGATATCGCAAAGGACGAAAACCAACCCTGATGGGGTTTGCGTCTCACCAGGTGTAGCTAACAAGGGGTATCATTCCTGATAACTCCCGACATGAATTCATACTCCGTGATGCCTTCCAAGAGAAATTGATCCCGTATTAATATGAAGTCATAGCACCTACCAAAAGGGTCGGCCAAAACATACATTAAATTTAAATATTATTTTAGTGCCTACCATAAGGGGTCGACCAAAGTTAATCATAAAATTTAAATATTATTTTTAATAATTTAAATTTATATTATTATTATTATTATTTAATATTGCTTAAATATTATTATTATTTTAATATTTATTAAAGTGTTTAGAAATGCTTTTCCCGCCTTATGTTGAGATTGGAGCCCCCCCACGAATTTGGGATATGAAAGTCCTCCCATCCCAAAAATTGCTTGCCCTCAAGCAATTGCAAGCTCGTGTTCATGAGTGCCGAGACAACCAACAAGTGATAAATGATACGGTCTCAGAACCAAGGTTACCCCAAGTTTCCGGGACGGGGACGGCGGGACAAATCCCCAAGTTTCCTATTTTTGAGGCCAAATTTAGGGACGACAGGGGACGGTTATATAAAAATATAGCGAAAATTTAAAAAATATAGGAAAATTTTAAATATTCATATGATAACATGGATAAGGCATGCATAATACACATTATAGAACATTAACATATAACATTTGTGTTCAACATTATGACAATACTCAATATGCATTCAAAATTAACATACACGAATCATGAAACAACCTCCAAGTTATAATTTATAAACTTATATCAAAATACCCAAAGGCTACATTGCTGCCATATAGTTTTAAAGTTTGCTATGAAAATCAAAATACAATATCGTATGTCAATAATGAATACAGAATAAACAAAGAGCACTGCTGCCCTTAATCATCTCTCATAATCGCATCAAAATCATAGTCATCCTTTGAGTCACTGCCATTGTGATGCTCCTCCTCAACCAATGGAACCCCAACCAAACCCTCAACTGTCTCCTCCTCATCTACCTGGGCCACGTCCTTAGGATCAATATCCCATCATAGAGCTGGAGTCTGTTGATACTCTGGAATTTGCCGATCCTGAAGCCGAAGAGCACTATGAATGGCCACTAGCTTCTCCGCTCATCTAGAGGTAAGTCTATTCCTCTTGAGGGAGTGGATAAAGCTATACGTGGACCAATTCCTCTCCGTAGCAAAGGAACTGGCAACTTGTGCAAGAAGGCGAACAACAAGTGTCTTCAACTGCGGTGTATCCCTCCCATGATAGGTCCACCATCCAATAGTGTTCGATTGAGCTAATATAGCTCTATCCAACCTCCCCTGTGGTTTACTCAAGTTTGGGCCATTAAGATTTGCAAAGTCTAGGAATTGTGTCCAAAGTAGTGAAGCTTGCTCTACTGGATAAATCTTTTCAATGGCTCGTGTGAACCCATCTAAAACCTCAACGTCATCACATGGAGGCACCTTATTGGCCCTTGGTGCATACCATTTTGGATTTAGAGCAAAGGCAGCCATATGAAGTGGGGTGTTCATTGTATTCCATGTCCGCGTCACAATGGGCCTAATGTGTTGCTCATATAAATCTAAAGTGGGGTCCTTTGCCGAAATAACTTGCTTGATCTTCCCAAGCATACTGTCAAATGTCTCATATATCTCTCCAAGACTAGGAGAGTCTGTATCAGCATATTTGATGAGATCTACAATAGGCGAGATGAAGGAGCAAATATATCTGCAAAATGCAAACAAAAAGTTCAAAATAATTAGTTAACAAGTTAATTGACATGTTAGAAACTTCAAAAGTTGGAACATTGGACAATAAAATTAAAATATTAAAATTTGAAATTTAATATGAAAATCAGCCATCTAATATGTCTTACCTCACATTGGCCCACTAACCGTCATCGAGGATCTTTTGTTTGATGGTCTTTCCTTGAGCAGAACTTGCATTAGGTCATCTAGTCCACTCTGCATTGACCATCATCAATTGTAGAGGCTCATGCACCTCAAACATCCTTTCCAACAAGATGAAGTATGTGGCATATCTACATTCATTGATTCAATGATTCATTAAAAAATAAAAATTTAAAACAAAATCAGATTATGAATACAAATTGAAAGTGAAACAAAATGAAGTAAATGGCATACCTTGTCTCAACAGGTTTGAGAAACTCCTTCTTTGAAAATGTTCTGAAGAGAGCAAGTGAGGTGTGGTGATTGCAAATGAACATTTGAATATCTCTAGCTTCTGCCACCGTTTGCTTCACCCAATCCATCTTCCCTATGTCTTTCAATGCATTGTTCAATGCATGAACACAACATGGGGTCCAAAATATGTGCCTGTAAGAACCCTCCACCATCAACCCAACCGATTTGCACACACATGTTGAATTGGTGATCACCTGCACCACGTTTGCAGCCCCAACCTCCTCTATGGCATCTCTCAAAATGGAAAACTGGAAGTTTGCATCCTTACGTATCCCCGAACAATCTACAACTCTAAGAAAATAAGAACCGGTAGGGGATGTGACTATGACATTGATGAGTGGCCGATGTCTAACATCAGTCCACTCATCCATCACTATAGAGTACCCCGTCCTCATCCACATTTGCCTCATCTCCTCCATTAACACATTAACTTTGGAGTACTCTTTGTCTAGGAGGGTGGTGCGTAGCTTATGATCTCCAGGGGGTATGAATGAAGAACCAACAGTGGCTATGTCTTTCACCATTTGTTTGAAATAAGAGGAACGGGCCACATGAAATGGGATGGGATGGGCAAGAAAGAATTTGGCAATGGAGGATTCAGTGGCTTCTCGTGCTTGGTTGTTAAACATGGACTCAACTGAGGATGCCTTTCCACTACCAACCGCCCTCCTCTTTCATCTTAAGGCAACTCCACTACTACCAACCGTGGAAGGACTAGGAGTAGGCATAGATGATTGTGAACTTGGGAAAGAAGGTGACCCACTTTGAACCCCACCATCCAACTCCATTTGAATTTTTTGGCACTCTAAAAATAGTTCATCTGTCAATGCAGGACACACTCTAACTCGATGGCCCACCTCACCCAAAAAAGAGACCTAACTCTTGTATAGCTGCCTCTAAATTCCTTTTCACAAACATGGCAAAACCACACCCTACTGCCCCCCTGAATTTTTTTGTCTTTCACCCATGGGTGTAACATATCGAAGGAATGGTTTTTTTTTGTCTAATGGGTGTTTTGCATAGTCTTCCATGGTCTTGGTATTGGTTGTTGAAGGGCATTGGATTGGGTTTCTAATTCTTTGCTCTCTCCTACCACCCCCACCACTTTCCCTTCTAGAATGCATTTCAACTTCACTATCACTTCCATCCTCACTGCTGCTCATGTTTTTTATTATATTTAGAATGCAAGTTTCAACTGAAAACGCAAAAAAAAAAAAAAGTCAGACAATGTATGCTTCACATTTTGCAAAAAAAAAAAGGAAAGGAAATGCATACCTCTTTGGTGGATTTGCACTCCCAATAAGACTAATTTCAACCTCCTCTCCTCCTTCAAGTTGCTGCTCCTTCTCCTTCAATGGCTGCAACTTCTTTTGCTCTCAAACCCTTGGCTGCTCAAACAAACAAATGCATAAAATGAGGTTAGAGAGGCCCTTTTTTGTTCATAAAGGAGTGAAATTCAATGGGGCCCACACATGCCACGTAGGTAGGGGCATTCTTTTTTTGTTTTAAGTTTTTTTTTTTTCATTTTAAAAGCTCTTAAGGCACGGGGGACGGCCGGCTGTCCCTCGGATGATCGAGGGACGGCTCAGCCGTCCCTTGGCCATCCTCGGGACCGATCAGTCGTCCCCCATTGGGTCAACGGTGTCCCCCCGTTTCGGGGATGTTTCCTAAAAAAATTGCAAAAAAGGGGACGGTCCCCTATCGTCCCCCTGTCGTCCCCCGGTACCCGGGATGTCCTGGGGACAGGGACGTGGCATTTTTTGGAGGGGGGGGGACGTGTCCCTGGGTTTCCCTGCTCAAAACCCAATCTTCTGACTCAACTTTGATGTAAACATTAGCAAGCGAGTACTTGTGAACCAACTTGTCATGATCCCAAAGAAATAGTGCACCAATATGTCAATACTTGGATCCCAATTCCTCACACTATCACATTCAGTATACAGAAGAGAAGGGATGTATCTCCAAGGGCCATCAACTCCAACTAACTTCCGAACTCCAAAGGATCTCTTGTGGATGTGTAGAACAAGGGAAGAATACTTCTTACTGTCGCCCTCACGAGTAGGGGCTGCCAATTCAAGACTAAGCAAAACCCAAAGTCCGTTGTTTCAAATCAGAAAATCAAGACAATTATCATCCAACTTCTCCTTCTTCACTGCTTCAAGCTCTCCAATGGGTGTCGGTCCAATGGGGATTCTTCCATGAGAATTATAGCTGATCTTTTTGGCTGTCATTTCATGATAATGTGAAGATAAAGGACAGCTGCCAAACGTAAGGAAATCAGTCCTCGCCTCATGCTTAAGTCCAGTGTCTTCCTCAAACTCAAACAACTCTTTGAGACCCATCATGTGTACACCAGAAATTTCCTTCTTAGGATTACAAATTAACCAATCAACGAATTCATTAATATTGGAGCAAAGGAACTCAAATGTTTCTTGATCCACCTCTGTGGAGTTTTCTTCTCTTATTTCGGTTATAACCTTCATCTTCCCAATGTCATTAGGGGTCTCATGATAAACTTGCAATTTCTCCTCATGAGGGTCAATCTTAATCACATCATTCTTCACAATAGTACAACTAATAACATCATCACATGGTTCAATCATATCCCTACATAGCAAATCATCATTACATGATTTAGTGACTTCCATACCTGGGACTTGAATGGATGCTTCCTGGACAACACTTGAAATTAATGACACCTCATCCTTCATCTCAAGCTCTTCATGCCCAACAAATGGAGTCTTTTCCACCTTCACTTCATCAATTTTCTGTTGGTACACACAATCATTAGGAATCAACAAGCAATCTTCATCTTCAACTTGCTTATAGGGTTCCTCTTGTTCTTGTTTTGTGATGTCTTGTGGCTTCGATTTTTCTTCCTGCTCATGCTTAGTGAGGGGTTCCTCCTACTTACTGTGTTCTTCCTCAGCAATTTCTGTATCTCCCTCTTCTTTCCTCTTTCGTCTGATGTAGTTGTAAAGTCCTCTTTTATTTGGGTTTCTATGTTCAAGACATTGTAGATAATCATCAAAAGGAAGTACAGATTTGATCTTATCAGACATTCCTTGATATTGGTTGAAGATCTTGGTGGCTTCATATGGATACTTTCTTGATCCTTCTGTATCTTTGATAATAGTGCCTGAAGGGGATCTATGTCTTCTTCCTTGGGTAGGAATTTAGCTCGCCACTTCATGTTCTGTCTCCTAAATTCCCAGAGTCTTGGGACCTGTGGGTTATGGGGATACCACTGTAATATCCCCAATGGGGATCTGCCCTAAAATTCTGATTTTTGTTTCTGCTCAAACCCTAATTCTGATTTCTGAATTTTATTTTCTGATTTCAAACAAAATATCACAAAGAACATACAAGTGCCCAAACATGACAAATAAACATGCCAAATGATGCTACCAATTGATATTCATATCAAACATGAAATCCACCGTGCAAAACACAAGATAGGGCATCCAAATGCAACATATAGGTCTGCTTTTCTGTAGATAACTTCTGCTGTTACAAAACTGAATATTCTGGACTGATTTTACAAGGAACCCAAGGGCTTAAACATGCTAAACATATGCCCAAATTTCTGCTCTACAAATCAGATCTGAAACTATAATTATACATATCGAATATATGCAAAATAGTCTTCAAATATCAAACCTTAGCTGGGCGAAATTCCTCCTTGGTAAGTGCTTAGGGTTTGTTGCTCCAAATATGCTCCAAATAATGCGAAATCACCCTCCAAAGGTAGTTGCTCCCTCAGGTCTTCTCCAAGTGGTGTTCCAAATTAGGGCAAACCCTAATGCAATTTCCTCACAAAATGCCACTACGATGCTGCTCCAAATCTGGTTATGCAATGATGCTCTAAACCTCCAATTGTCTCCAATGAAGTGCAAATAGAACTCCGTTATGAGTCCTCCACAAGATGTGCTTGGTTTTCGTCCAACTCACGGTATTCACAAGGGTTTTCGTCCTTGGAATTAAAGCCCAACCAAAGTTGCAGCCAAAGAGAAGAATCTCCAAATAAAAAAATGATATGAATGGATGCCAAATGACTTGCACTTTACTTTCTTTTATAGCCCTCCCAAAATAACCTTAACAAGGCCGACCTCCTTTATTTTATTTAATTTATTTATTTATTTTTATTTTTTATTTATTTTATATTTTTTTTATTTCTCTCCAAACTTCCGACTAATAGAGTATTCTTATTTTATTTTATTTATTATTTATTTATTTATTTAAAATATTATTATTATATTTAATTAAAATATGAAAACTAGTGTTCAAAAACACTTTTTCCCGCCCTTGCAAAATTTGAATTTCAAATCAAATTGGGGACATGATAGTCCTCCCTTCCCGAGATTGCTTGTCCTCAAGCAATAACAAACCTGCATCCTCCAAATCAGCTTCCTTCATGGCCTCTTCTTCATTACATACATGTGTGGAAACTAGGTCATCATCATGCTTCATCAAAGGATCTCCATCAAAATAATGAGTAGAGTCTTCTACATCATGATCTTCCTCATTGGCTGGTCTAGAAAGAGTATGCATAGCTATAACCTCCTTAGCCACCAAGTGATCTTGCATATCTTGCAATGTTAAATCAATCTTATCCAATTCACTTGTCCACTACATACTGAAATTTCTGAATTGCTCACATATGTATGGGCAACATCCAACTAAAGGACACCCAAACCACAATTTGATTCCTTGCCAAAATGATGTAAAGGTGATGAAGCAATGCTATGCTCAATTAATGAACCATCACAAGTACCCATACCTTCATGTAGCTGACCTAACATGGCTGGTTTGACAATCTCCATGGCGGTATCTTCTTCAATCTTCATGTGCTCTTGATTTGTAGCTTCAATAGGTGAATCTTCTTTGTCCTTGTCCTTAGAAGGCTGAAATGAACTCTTGAACATGTCTTCTTTAGGGCTGCATACTGACTGTTTTTTGTCCTTCCCATGATCACTTGTAGGCTGCAAGTCACAAGCAAGTGATTCCTCTTTCTTTTCTATCCTTTCTTCAATGGTAACTTCCGGTGATTTTAATTTTGATTCAAAATTTCAGACTTTGTTTCCTAACAAAATTGATTTCTTTGGGTCTTGTTCTTTGACCTCCTCCTTAGCAGTTTCTGAATCTTCCTCTTCTTTCCTCTTCTATCTTATGTAGTTGTAAAGTCCTCTTTTATTTGGGATTCTCTATTCAAGACAGTGTAGATAATCATCAAAGGAAGTAAAGATTTGATCTTATCAGACATTCCTTGATATTGGTCGAAGATTTTGGTGGCTTCGTACGGATACCTTTGTTGATCCTTCTCTATTTTTAATAATAGCTCTTGAAGAGGATCTATGTCTTCTTCCTTGGGTAAGAATTGAAAAGATAATTGATATTCATAATAGCGTGATTTACAAAAGGAGACAAGACTCCTAAAGAAATTTACAAGACGATGTTTCTAAAAAGAAACAATCGTAAACTGAAGCAAACTAAAATGGAAAACAAAAATTACTAAAAACAAACTAAGAAAACTAAAAGTAAACATACAACTAACTAAAGCTAAGATGACCATTAATATTACATTTAATATTTTAATACCCTCCATTAATGGTCACTGTACAAACAAAAACTAAGTCTACCCATAATCTTCTGGAAACATATCATCAGTGACTGATATCTGGAGAAGCATAATCGCCTTGCAATTACTGGTCCTTTCCTGCAGAACAAACAAATCTAGACACTGGCACTTGAAAATTGTGAGCTTCCTCTGCTTCTAGGTAGTATAACTTTTTCCATTGAACCTCTGTGTACTTTCCAACATGATGTTGGACAAAGACGCCATCCCTCCCGTTTTCCAAAGCATGAAAAATGAGGTAACACTGTGATCAGCTAGCAAAACACTGGACAATCAACTAGCACAACTCACGAATTGTAAGATTTTTCAAAAAAAAATCCTCAAAAAACTTCTAAACTGCAATTTCAAAAACTCTTCAAAATCTTCAGGTGCACAATTTTTTGTTGAAAAAAAAATCACCTAAAAAATTGTTTGCAAACCCTAGCAGCAACCCACGATTTTTTAGATAGGAAAAAATCGTCAAAAAACTCTTCATAAAACACACTTAGTCGAAAAAACCCTTTGCATGATTTTTAATTTTTCAACCAGAAAAAATCTTGTCAAAAATTGGTACAATTTTTCAGAAAAAAATTGTCAAAAATATCAAGGCACAAATTTTTTAGAGAGAAAAAATTGTCTCAAACCTTGCTAAAACCCTAGTTGCAGCAGAAAAGCCTTGGCACAAACCCACGAACTCAAAAATCCCTCATAAATTCTGTCAAAAAAATGCCATGATCTGAACAGGAATTCGCCATAGAGAAAAAACGTCCAAGCAGGTACAAAAACTTTGTCTTCTCTAGAAAAAAAATCGCCTAAAAACAGGTGCAAATCCTCCAACAAAATTGACAGAAAACGAAACGAATATGTGCAGAAATAATTGCAAATTGTCGCTCAGAAAATGTGATGCCTTCACACAGAAGAAATAAGATCTTCACATTAGATGCAACCAAAAACCGTCTGCATACAAAGAACCCTAGTTGCTGGAAACCCTTAAAAAATAACCAGTCATGACTTTCTTTAGCCACGAATCTTCAAAGGATCATATCAAAAAACACCCAGGTCGAGATTTCAAAAATCACCTAGGTTGCATGTAGGAGAAAACCGTTAGAAATCTGTCACAAAACGCCATGAAAATGACGCCACAATTGAAATAACCCCTATGGATATTTGCCCCATTTTTTTTCCAAATGTTCCACAAAAAATTTAACAAACAATTTGCATGCAAACTGATTTCAATTTATCCAATAACTTGCAAACAAATTTCAATTTAAACAGTTTTAGAACAAGATCTGAAATTACATATGAATATTGCCTTTCAAATCTTCAGTAGAATAACAATAGAAATATCCAATCGTAGCCACAAAACTTACAGTCGGATTGGATAAAGAGAAGTATGAATTTGAAGCACAAAGTGAGACACCTGAGTAATATCTCCAACAAACAATGGGTTTCCGTCCACTGCCTCCAAGCTCGAGGGTTTCCGTCCTCAAACTTGCTGAAAGCCAAAGCTTCCCAGAATTCTCCAAGAGAAAATAATAATCAAGCATAAACCAAGCATGGCTGAAAGTGAGCCCCTTGCAACCCTTTTATAAACTTCTCATAAGAGCTCATTCACACTTTTAACCAATGTGGGATAAAACATAAACTTCCTTTTTGCCTTTTTGATGTCTCATGCATTTTAAAATAAGGGGTCCCTTTTACTATTCATTTTCCCACTTAACTTTAGGCTCACATTAATAAAGTTAAATGATTGGCTTTGACTTTATAATTTAAACTTTATTAATGCAGAGACAAATTAAACCAATGGAATTGAAATCATTTGATGATAATAATAACCAATCTTCCATTGAAAGGGCATTGTCACTGGAGATCACGACCCACCTGATGAATTACTATTAATAGCATTAATGACTTACTAAAAATAGGAAGTATACCAAAATTGCCTCCAGACGCACTGGAATGACCTACAACGAAAATTGCCTAGGCCAAAAATCCTCAAGATTCCTTAAAAGCCCTGGTTAGCCTATGTAGCCAAGGAGAAATAGGCTAACGACAACATCATACCATGCGAGCTAGAAAATGGGACATTACAGTCCTCCCTTCCCGAGATTGCTTGCCCTCAAGCAAACATCAATCAACCCGCTGCTCCACCCTGATAACAACATACATCATACCATGCGAGCTAGAAAATGGGACATTACAGTCCTCCCTTCCCGAGATTGCTTGCCCTCAAGCAAACATCACATCAACCCCTGCTCCACCCTGGACCATACACCACAAACTGTGAAGCAACATCATGCACATGCAACAATACTCCCCCCCAACCAGAACCCTGATGCACACAAAGGATCCCTCACATGGTTGCAGATAGTGACCTACCCCGTGAGAAGTTTGCCAAAAAGGCAGACTTCCATTGCTCGAACTGATCTCCACTTCATCATGTTGCAGCAGAGATAAGAATGTGGAAATACACTGTGCCAAACCTGTTACTGCTTGGATCCCAAAAATATAACTCACACCCATCCGTCATTGCCAGAACATCTGAAAGCGTCTGTAACACAATATCTCTCTACAACTCTTGCTAAACTCCCCTGGATGTGATAACTAACCAAGCCATCATGCCCATTGCCATTACAACCTCTTGGAAGTCTGTGCATTGAAACCCAGAAGTCGGCAAACTTTTGTCAGGTACTCACTAGCATGATGGTAGTTCATCCTCTAATCCTGGTTATCCCCCGCAAACAATCTGAGTCGTATACTTGCAACCTCTAGTCTCATCTTCTGAAGATAGTAACTTTGAGCACAAAAATGATTGGCTTCCCTCGACCGCGCAAAGAGAATCATCATGCGTACAAGAATTTTGCATCGAATACAAATCATGTACAGGTGGATCAAAGGCAAAACTATAAATACTCCTCACCGTATACACACTGTAAAACTCCTCCGTGAGCCCTGTTTGGAATCCCGATGCATTGGAACGATCCCGAACACTGCGATTATTGTTCAACCTTTAACTAGTATCAAGAGTGTGATCGGCTTCCAACTCGAAGAGTAGATTATCATAGATCAATCCACCATCAAACTCAAATAATGGATTATTCACAAACTGCACAATCACTCCATGTTGATCTGAATCATCCATCTCTGAATCCTGGAACAATAAATCGAATTGTACTCTTGAATTGGCACAACAAACTTCCGATCATAATCAACTACATGGGATGAAATGACGGATTTGCTTCCAGGGGAGGGAAACAAATCAACATAAGAATCAATCTCCCAACTAGATGATACTCTGTATATCTCCTGTGAAGAAGATGGAGTAGTGTCGTGAGTTGTCACACAACTCTCTGGTGAATCGACTACGATGTCACAAGAGCTATCACTAATCTGCCCTGCATCACCTATCATGGGACTAACCTCAAGAGAACTTGGTGCAACATGTGGTTCCCTGCAACTCTCAACCAATGCACTCATCCAATCTGTATCGATTGCACTTGTAACCGTGATGGATGTAACCACATCCTCAACCTGCTCACAACCAAAATCCGTGGATACATGCTCCTCACCAATTGCTGCCATGGAAACTTGAACTATATCTGAAGATGGTGAAGATTGTGCCAAACTCAACTCCACGTTAAGCTCCTCTATCCAGGACTGTGACTCCTGAAGGGCCAATTGGGCGCTCTTCAACGAGTCCATAGTCACCTCAAGCTCATGAGTGAGCTCATCAACCTCCTCTTCCTTTGCCTCCAATGCCTTATGATAGATGCAATCCCACTCGAGAAGATAATCTCTGTCCGCAAGTAGTTTAAGGTAATTTTGCTTCATTATTCCAATCGCTTCTCGAAGTGCATGAAACTCTGCAAGGGAAAGACCACTATCTCCGTGCTCATTTGTCACAGGAGTACTCCAACCATGAAGGGCCAACATCTGACGAGCAACATCAAAATGCTCTATGGCTGTGGCAATCATACTGTCGTTCACCTTTAGTTGCCCTACCAAATGATGAGGACCTTGGAACCTATCACCCCCATACAAGTTTTTTGATTTAGAGTTTGCACTATGATATGAGGTTGAATCATCATTGCTCACTAACCGATAAGTAACATCATGAGTGCTATCAGCTTCACTCACAACATCATCAATGGTACTTGTTGTGACCTTTTCACACATCGCCCCATTGCAAATGGGGACCCTTTGTCTTTTGCTTTTTTTGGCTTTTTGCCTTGGTGTCGCAACTGTTTATCACCATGCTTCTTTACAATGAAGAGTTAAAGTTTTTGAATGGTCACCCGAGTCGAGTAAAGAGTTTGAGCTTGGATCATCGTGCAAACATCACCACAGTGCTTAGGAGGCCCGAGGGACGAAGATCGACTGTCATTTCGGTCAAATCTGACACCTCCTACTTTTTAGGGTTTTCACTTTGGCCCCCTATTTTTTAGGACCTACTTTTTTGGCACTTTTGAGCAATTCTGAGATCCCTATTTTTTAGGGGGTATTTTTAGAAAGTTGCTATTTTGGGGAAAGTTTCTATTTTTGGAAGGGGTCCTGAATTTCGAAAATCCACTCAGAAGTTCCAAAATGTCAACAAAACTCTCAGAAAATCAATTTGAAAATTTTATGAGTTCATGTTGAAAATCAGAAAATTGATAAAAATCTGGAAAAATCAGTCAAGAAATCACAAGAAAATGGTGAAAATCTGGAAAATTCATGGATAAATCTGAGAAATCATGGCAAATCTGCCTAAGTATGACTGAAAATCATGGCAAGAATTCATGGAAGTCCAACCAGCATGGAGAAAGAGGAAGTCAATGGCGAATACTTTCAGCCAAGCAACATGGAATGGCATGGCAATGTGTCAAGTTCGATCAGCCTTGGAAGAAGTTAATGGCATGGACATAAGGCAACTCCGCCCAGCAATGGCACAAAGTGAAGGCAAGTCTGACTTGCCATGGCACAAGCTAAGGAAAAGTCCGCCCAGCCACTTAAAAGGCAATGGCACAAAGATTGGCCAAGTCCGCCTTGGACAAATAAAGAAATGGCATGCTAGGAAGCCAAGTCCGCCCAGCAATGGCACAAAGATATGCCAAGTCTGCCCTTGGACAAAATGAAAAGTGGCTTGAGAAAAGGCAAAGTCCGCCCTAGGACAATGGCATGAGAATGAAGGAAGCCCGCTCTAAGGAAGTGGCTTGAGACTAAGCAAAGTACGCCCATGTCTAGATGGCATAAAGTCAAGCCAAGTCCGCCCAGCTACATGGAGGATGGCACAAACCTAAGGTAAGTCCGCCATAGAATGGCTTGAGCATAGGCAAGAAAGTTGAATGGCTTGAACATAGATGAAGTCCGCCATGCCAAGGAGGAGGGAGAAAAATTAAAATTTTGCCTAAGTGTGGACATTGAAAAATTAAAAAATATGCCTAGCCTTGAGAAAATTCGCTATACTTGGAGAAAATAAGAAATATTTTTCTAAGTCCAACATTTATATGTCTAAAATATTTTCGCCTAAGACTTTGGATGGAATGAAAATTATGGCGAAATAAATTTGGAAGATGAAAATTATGGCGAAATAAATTTGGAAGAAGAAAATTATGGCCAAATGAAATTGGACGGAAAGAAAATTAGGGCCAAATAAAATTGGACGGAAAGAAAATTATGGCCAAATGAAATTGGACGGAAAGAAAATTATGGCAAAGTGAAATTGGAAAGAAATTTTTTTGCCTAAGGCATTGGCAAGAAATTTTTTTGGAAAATCAAATTTGCCTTAAATAAATGAAAGTTTGCCATATGGAAGACTTGATAAGAGGTCCGACCTCAAGAGAGAGACATGGAGAATTTGACATGAAGTCCTCCAACATTTGAAGATAGATGGAAAAAGACTCTCAAAGTCCGCCATGGAAAAGTGTTCACCAAGCCCAACTCGTAGAGAGAGAATATGGCAAACAATGAGAAGTCCGATTTCGGGAGATAGAAATGAAGAGTTAAATATGGAATATGCTCGTGCCAAGATGAAAATGATGAAGAGAGTATGAAGTTTGCTTTAAATTTGAAACGAAATTCACTTTGGTATCAGGAGAGAGAGTGTTAAAAAATTTAGCACAAGGCCAGATTTCAGGAGAGAGAAAATGAAAATCTTCATCCAGCATTGACCATTTTAGAGAAAATTAAAAGCTTGAAAATGAAATTTATAAAAATCTTTCAAAGCTTATCCTGAAAAGTTGTCTTTAGGAGAGAAAAAAATCTGAAATAAATTTGTTTTATTTTATTGCAGGTGGATGACTACACAAGGCGAATCTTCAAAGAGGAAAATGGCAAAGAAAGTATAAAGTCCGACTTGGGGAGTCCACCCTTGCACATTGCAAGACCAACAGGAAGTCTGCCAAGAATTTGGCATCATGAAGACAACGGCAAGCACACCGTCAAGTACATCCAACTTACACAAGCCAAATTCAAAATTGAAGACAAATCCACCGACAAAGGTCATTTGAGCACAAAAATGGCCAGAATCTTGAAGATGTTACAAAATGAAATTGAATAGCCAAAATTTGGCTAAGTATGGGAAATTCTCCACGGATAAAGTTCCAATTTCCTCCATTGCGGCGAAAGCACAAGGGAGTTCCTCTCCAAATTCAAGGCACGTGAAGGAATTCCAAAGCAATCCGGGAAGAAAGACTTAATAACTTCAAGTCTAAATAGGTGCTCCAAGGTGAGGTGAGAAGAAGAAGCCAAAGTCATCCAAGATCAAAGCACAAAGGATAAAGTCATCGACAAGAAAAATATTCTAACAAGAAAAATATTCTAAGGCAAGAACATGGAAAAATAAACCAAGGAAGGCATCCAACACGTTGAGGTGGCGCCTCGTCATCTTCCAACCAATCAAATTATTACAAATCAACATGCAACAACTTTCTATTTTATTTGTTGGTTCATATTTAGTAAAAAGGACAAGTGTCTTCGAATGTAATTTTCTCATTGGTCGAGGGGTAGCAAACCCTAATTAGGGTTTTATTTGTAATCTTGGCTGTTGATCCTGAATTAATCTTGGCCATTGAATTGTAGTTGGGGAGCCTATAAATTGAGCTCAACCCCTCATTTGTAAAGCATGGGAGCATGTTGCAAAACATGTTAAGATAAGTAATTGTTGTGTATGATTGCCAAAGTAATAAGTAATGCATGCATTGTTTTGATGGTGATTTCTTCTCTTATTTTGGAGTTGGCATGGTTCTTATCCCTCATCATAGTTTAGATTTTATTTCAAGTATGTTAGATGAATGCAAGATTTGATAAGTATTGATTTATGGTGAAACTTTTTGCTCATACTTTCTTTGAATGGATGATTTTCATTCAATGCGTAAAGTTAGCCTGAGCTTATTTTGTGGATGCTTAACTTCTGTCTGGATAAAGATTGTTCGATTTGATGGTAGTTATTCATGACGTGAAAATCATAAGCACACTCCCTTGAAGATTGCACCCCCTTTGTGTAGTTGTCGTTGAGCGTGGCGAAGCAAAGCGTGGTTATTGGTTCCACCAAGTCAATACCGTCTCTTGAATTCTTAGGAAGTAGGCTAGAAATTCCAAACCTTTATCTCCTTTTTCAGTTTGTTTGATCCATGACCCAAACCATAGAGCTTCATTGTCTAAACCTTCATTGTGAATTGAACAAGCCTAGCGTAAGTCCCTTTGTGTTACCAGCAAAATCACATCAAACCACAGAGCTCATCCACACCTAACTGAAACATTGGAATTACCGTATGATCTTTCTTGCAGTCTTAGCATACGAGTTAGTTTTTCAAGAGTGGATAGAGCGTCTTTGACACTTCATTCTAGAATGTTTGTTGTGTCATAAAACACGCATCAACAGTACTGTTGCTATGTACCTCAAAGGATGACTCAACTAGCAAGGTAGAAGTTGCTGTTTTGTCACGATCCTGGGATTCATTGCCATTAAACAAATTTTCTGATTGGTTTTCTATGGTCTGATTTGAAAAATCAGATTTGTGGTGGCATAAATCCTTCTCACACAATGCATCATTAATACTCAAACCTTGAATATCTGCCTTATGATCACGCAGAGAATCCACACCATTGCTATCCAAATCACTAATACGATCTATGCTAGCCTCTAAAGTGGAAGCCTCTTGGGAAACCTCTTGCAAGGATGATGTAGACAAATCATTTCCCAAGGCTGCCCTAATGTCTCCTTGAGTCAAATCAACATGTCTATCAAATTCATCATATAAATTTTTGCATACCTTATCTGAACTTGAAGACACCAAATCATTCTCATGAAGAGTTGTAACAACCATATGTGAAGATACTCTATCCATTCCCTGTACGAACAATTCATGAGCTATAGTGTGATATTCCTTCCTTGCATGCTCAGTCTTGTGGCAAAGTTTCGGGTGTATGTCTATGTAGTCCTTGAAAGGAAGATTCTTCCTAACATATTGAGGAAGAATGCTATACTCCTCAAACATGCTAATCACCACTGCTTCTTTGTCTTGTGGTGTGGGACCTTTGCTAGAAGAAAGTGATGATCCTTTGGAAAGTCCAAGCTTTGAAAGTGAATCATCTAAATGCTTCAAACTACGTATGACCTTGTATTGTGTTTGTTCAATTTCTTTCCATGCCTATTTATTGCTAAACAACTTTGCCATGATGACCTTTTTTGTTGTATATATTTCAGCCTGTAGTATCCCCTGATAAATCTGACCCTGTTTTGCTGATTTAAAGTTCAAGGAATATTGTCAAACACATGAGCTGCAATTGTGTATTTGCTGGTATTTGATTTTCTGTTTGTGTTTTCTGATTTTGAATGATGTAGAATATGCAATAGATGTTGTCTAATGATTTATCAATGTACTACAAGACAATGCAAATATATATTTGCCTTTTCGATGCAATGAGGTGACTAAACTAATTGTAGACACTCAACTACAGCAAGAGACATTATGTCAAACAATTAGAGA
Organism: Sequoia sempervirens; assembly: GCA_007258455.2. Lineage (NCBI taxonomy): Eukaryota > Viridiplantae > Streptophyta > Pinopsida > Cupressales > Cupressaceae > Sequoia > Sequoia sempervirens. The sequence goes on from VDFB02259195.1 coordinate 161,210, forward strand.
GCAAACTCCAAATCCTTTCTATTGTAGCTTGTAATTGAAGATTACAATACTTATCATTACAGATGCAAGTCCAGCTACAGTACAATGCCTTTTTTTTTTTGACTTTTCAAATGCATGGAATGACTGAAATAACTGAAAATATGCATCTACAACATTATGACATTTTGTCAAACAATTGATGTGCATACTCCAAACTCCTCAATTGCTATGATAACTGATTACAACTTTACTACTGAATGCTTTCAATCGTTAATCCACTACCAATGACTAATGTGCAAAGATATAATGACTCCAAACACTTATCATGCAACCTGATGATTGAATTGATGGCAAGCTTAGACACCTCAGTTTTAGTTGACTACCTTCTGTACTTCATATGCCAATGGTGATGCCAGTAAATGGTAGCATTACAATGCTTAACATTATGAAATGCATTCACTACAAGAATTACTGCAATGGCAGCGATATAATAATAAAATTTCTCCAACCTGGAAGTGACGTATTGAAGGAATAAGTCAGCAATGAAAGAGAGCAATGACGACAACACCAAATGAGTCTTCTCCAATAGACACCCATCTTCCTAACTTATAGGCGACACCTTCTAAGAGTCACGTCTTTGCCCAGAAGGAGTCTAGCGCTCAACAATGAAGGCACGCATCCTCAATAGCTCACGGTAAAGACAAATAATACGCCAACAATAAATATAATCGCTCCCCTATTCTAGACGACCAACTTGGAGGCTACAATTATAGTATTTTTGTCCTGTCCCTCATTTGTCTTTCCCTGAAATATATTGCATAAGCAACTCTCGATAGATTTCCACTAGTGGCTCTTCTTGTCTAACTTTATAATCTTTGTCTTTTTCTGAAGCCAACTATATTATTTGTTTTTTCTTTATTTGATTTTTGTCTTAAGCGGTTCCAACCAACTCGTTCTTGACTTTATTCGATTTGGGCTAATTCGATTTCCACTATTTGTCTTATTGTTTTTGACAGTTCCTCAGATTTTGTTTTATGTGAAGCTTTGTCTTACTCTGGTCCTGTGCTAATTCCTTCCTCTGGCAATTTGTCTCTTCTGAAACTTGCGTCCTCCAAAAAGGTAACTCATTTGTCTTTTATTTGGTTTGTTGTCTTTAGCTGTTGACCAAACACACAACCAGGTGCCAATAGCTCCAAAGTGGTTCGATATACTTCCCACGCCTTCAACTCTTTAGTCTTTTCAGCTCGAGTCTTCTCCTTTTGTTTGTCTTTGGTGACTGCTGACTGAGCTAGTTGCTTGTTAGGCAGTTTGTCTTATTTGACTCAACTTTCCTTCAATATTGAATTTTCCCCAACAATGCAAATAATTTTTATTATCTCCAATGATTGCGCTGGCAACTATTCTTCTTCAGAATGATTCCCTGGCAATGAAGTCTTTGCTAAACAAGACGTTAGATTTTTGTTTGATAGCCATTTTGTCTCTACTCATAAAAAACCTCATGGGCTGGGCAGGATTTTTAGCTCTGATACCATTGAAATAACCCCTATGGATATTTGCCCCAATTTTTTTCCAAATGTTCCACATAAAATTTAACAAACAATTTGCATGCAAACTGATTTCAATTTATCCAATAACTTGCAAACAAATTTCAATGTAAACAGTTTTAGAACAAGATCTGAAATTACATATGGATATTGCCTTTAAAATATTTAGTAGAATAACAACAAAAATATCCAATCATAGCCACAAAACTTACAGTTGGATTGGATAAAGAGAAGTATGAATTTGAAGCACAAAGTGAGACACCTGAGTAATATCTTCAATAGACAATGGGTTTCCGTCCACTGCCTCCAAGCTTGAGAGTTTCCGTCCTCAAACCTGTTGAAAGCCAAAGCTTTCTAGAATTCTCCAAGAGAAAATAATAATCAAGCATAAACCAAGCATGGTTGAAAATGAGTCCCTTGCAACCCTTTTATAAACTTCTCATAAGAGCTCATTCACACTTTTAACCAATGTGGGATAAAACATAAACTTCCTTTTTGCCTTTTTGATGTCTCATGTATTTTAAAATAAGGGGCCCTTTTTACTATTCATTTTCCCACTTAACTTTAGGCTCACATTAATAAAGTTAAATGATTGGCTTTAACTTTATAATTTAAACTTTATTAATGCGAAGACGAATTAAACCAATGGAACTGAAATCATTTGACGATAATAACCAATCTTCCATTGAAAAGGCACTGTCATTGGAGATCTCAGCCCACCTAATGAATTACTATTAATAGCATTAATGACTTACTAAAAATAGTAAGTATACCAAAACTGCCTCCAGACACCCCGGAATGACCTGCAACAAAAATTGCCTAGGCCAAAAATCCTCAAGATACCAAAAGCCCTGGTTAGCCTACGGAGCCAAGGAGAAATAGGCTAACGACAACATCATACCATGCGAGCTAGAAAAGGGGACATTACAAGAACTTTGCAGGAAGTCGTGTCACGAACCAACAGAAAAAAAACGTGTAGAAAAAGAATGTTGAAAGATGGCACCAAAAACACACAAGAAAAATAACCCGCGGCTTAGAAAAAATGTGAAGGAAAAAAAGAGTAGGAGCTGCGATTTAGAAATTGCTTAGAAAAACCCTGCAAACAAAGATGACGCCTAGAAATAAGTCCGCCCACGAACAAAACACGATTTCTTGGAGATTCGCATGCAAAAATCCCTTTAGAAAGGCCTTGTGATTTTGCAATAAAAAAACCCCTTTTTTCCAGAGGCGATTATCAAAAAAGAAACCCTCAATTTTAAAAAAAAAATTTCCTCAAAATCTTCACTAAAAAAAATCTTCGATTTTCAAAATTTTTTGCTCACTAAAATTCTTAAAAAAATTTCTTCAAATTTTTTTATTGCAAAAAAAAAAATAAAAAAAAATCGGCTAAGAATTAATTAGGTTCAAGCTTGAGCTCTAATACCATGAAAAGATGATTGATATTCATAATAATGTGATTTACAAAAGGAGACAAGGCTCCTTATAAAGAAATTTACAAGATGATGTTTCTAAAAAGAAACAATCGTAAACTAAAGCAAACTAAAACAGAAAATAGAGATTACTAAAACATAACTAAGAAAACTAAAAGTAAACATACGACTAACTAAAGCTAAGATGACCATTAATATTACATTTAATATTTTAATAAGAACTTAGCTCGCCACTTCATGTTCTCTCTACTAAATTCCCAGAGTTCTTGATTCAATCTTCATGCAAAATCAGTCCCGCAGGCTGGTAGGACCACTATGTGCTCATATTTCCTACCCATCCCTGCATCCTTGAAATGTCCCCTATGGTAAACATGGTCATATTTGGCAGGTATGCATCCCCAGGGAGCATTGAAAATGAGTCCTTTCATATTGGAGTGGGGAAGAAGATTTATGAAAGTGGTCGAGGATGTGGCTGAACTGAGGCCTGTGGGGAAGTAAAGCAGGCCTAGAGTATAGCCTCATAAGCAACTATCCTAAGGGCCTCCTGCCAATGAGAACCAGGAAATCATTGCTTTGAAGAGTAAGGATATTTTCTTTTTCTTGCAACTATCTGTTTGCAATTTTACAAGCTTACAACCTTTTGCAAACTCTTTATATCCCTGCACAAGCTTGTATGTTCTGACGCTGTTGAGAAATAACTTTTTCAGAGTATTTCAAGTTACATACATAACTGTTTTAACTCGATTTGAGAACAGTGACTTAGAAAGTTAAATTTACTTGTTCATCTTCCAATTCGGATCATTTCAACAGCTGTGCTCCAAGACATGATTTTGACAATTCGTTATGTGGAAATTTTGGAATCTTCTCTCCTATTGTTGTAGAAATCTGAAGAATATTCTAGGGGATGAAATTGTGAATCATGGTCACTTGGCTGTTCACACAGGAGATTCCCTTTTTAGTGAAAAGTTATTTGTCTTTTTCACATGATTCTTTTGGTCAAATCATGCCCTAGCCTGTGAAGAATAGTGGAAAAGGTTTTCTATGGCCTCTGGATTCTTCCCTCGAAAGTGCTTGTGTGGCCCATATGCTTGTGTTGGAAAATTCCGTTAATGATATTAAAAACATCCTTGGCACTTGAATGTGAGAAACTTAATATTTGCAGGGAGGAGGAAGGCTCCTTACCTTCTCTGACAGCGTTATTCAGAGCCATCTTTTTTAATGGTTTTAACTTTTATTTTATTCTTTTTAATCTTTTGATTGTGTCAATATTTTGAAAATTCCCTTCTATAATATAAATTTTCTGTTTCTAAATTATTCTTTTTAATTGATTTATTTTAAATTGAATTAACATTTTTTTGTACTGTAGTTTTTAATTAATTAATATATATTTCTACTTTCAATTATTTGTGTTTTCTAAAAACTATTATGAAGTTTTAAAATTGTTTCACAGGTTCGTAAAGAGCTTTTAGTTTTTTTTTTACCCAACTATGTTTGTAAGGATTATTAGCAGAAGTTGCTCTTTATACTATTAAATTATCTTCAAATTGAAATGTTCTACTTGGTTGATCTTGTATTCCTTTCTGTGATCCAGAGAGAGAAAAGAATAACAAATATAAATATAGTACGGCCATTTTATAGTTTTCTTTTATTAGACTTGTTATCAATTGTCTCTGTTTTATGCCTTTAGAAAGTCCATGTGATGATATTGATACACAAATATTTTTATGTATTACTGCAGAAAAATTCCTCGAGATCTAACGGAGGCATCTTTATCTGGGGCAGGTTTATCCATAATTGCAGCATTTTTTATGATATTTCTCTTTGGAATGGTAATGGAATCTTGTGCATCATGTTATCAGAGTATTTTCATTACTTGACTTACGTGGCTGATTTTGAGAGTATATAACTGTTTAGTCATTAGTGGTAATTGTTTGGTAACTACACCTTTCATAGTTTTTAGATCAATAGGCTTGTTGCATTTAGTTGTTTTTTGGATTGCTTCATGTATATTACTGCATGCTTTCATCATATCTTGTATAGCTTTATGTCGGCTCTGTTTCCAGCAGGCAGTGTATTTATACATTTGCATGTTGATAGGAAACCATTTTACTAGTATTATGATCTAGGAGAGGCATGGAAAAAGAATGTGTTGCCAGTGTTGCCTAAATTTTCTCTTCAGAACAATGTTTGATTAACTTTTTATCTTTTATATTTTCAGGAATTGAACAATTACTTGTCAGTTAGTACTACAACGAATGTTGTTGTTGATAGAAGCCTGGATGGAGAACATTTACGAATTGACTTCAATATAAGGTATATTGAAGTCTAAGAAAACTTGAGATACATTTGAAGTGTATTAATATTTATTTATATTTGTTATTTGTTGTTTCTTTATCTCATGTGCAAACCATCTCTTGATCTTGTGTACCATGTCATTGTCATTATCTTTTTAACAAAGTTATTCTATTGCCTATATTAAGTAGATCGTCTATTTTATAGTTTGCTTAGATATTTGCCTTTTGTTAATTATGTTGTATGTAATGTGACTATTTGTTGAAGGTGGATGCTGCAGAATTGTATACTGTTTTCTCCAGCTTGTTTTTAGTACTTGCCGTTAGGCAATACTATTGCAACCAGTTATGCTTAATTAGTTATTAAAAAAATCTTTGACAGAAAATAAGAAATCATTATTTTTCTGTATTCAAGAATTTTTTATATTTTTTAAAGTAGAGATGCAAGATTTATAACTTTAAACTGTTTCAAAATTATATATCATGAATATCATTGGTCTAAAATTTTAGGTGTTATGGGGCTTTCTAGGAATAAATGATTTTCTAGGTTTTTTAAGGGATTTCTATGTCTATTTTAAATATATATTTTTTTTCATTTTTTTATTTATTACATTGTAAATAAAGTGACTTTTCTATATAGATACATTAAATTTTATATTTATGTATGTAATGTTTTATAATTTTAATTTCTCAAAACATAGTTAATAAAATCTATTAGCTATTTTATAGGGATTTGGATTCACACTATTAAAATAATAAAATAAAACTTAAAATAAACCACATCCCTAAATTAGCATAGAAGAGATAATCTTCTCTATTTTATAGGGATTTGATTTTACACAATTCAAATAAAAATTTAAATTAAATCTTAAACTATTCGATTACAAGCATTACCATTATTTTGATTTTCAAAATTTATTAACTTCAAAAGTTAAATAAATAAATACAAATAAAAATTAAATTAAAATAACCAAAATTATTATAATTATTAATTAAATTAAAATTATAATTCTAATCCTAATTATTATTAATTATTATAATCCTAAAAGCATCATAATAATGATTAGGATGAGAATTAGGAAAAAGGTAAGAATTGTGGTTCGAACTATTCAAAAACTAAAATAAATTAAAAATAAAATAGTATTAATAAAGTCATTAAATATGATTAATAAATATAATGTTATCTTAGGCTCCAAAATTCTCATATTTTTTATTCCAGATTCTATTCCCAATATTAATTCATAGTTTTTTGTTCCAATGTCACCCTACAATTTTTTACTAACTAATCATTAGTTCATCAATATTGAACAAATATTGATTCGAATGAAGAGATTTAGTTGCATTTGTGCCTGCTACAAATCAAGCTTGAAGCCAACATCACCTAGAAAATTATAATCTTCCAGTAATCTATTTGACTCAAACTATTGCTCACTCTATCTTTGAATTACTATGTCATAACTCATCTACCATCAAGCAAACAAATACAATTAGTATAATGCTACATAGGCAAGTACTCACTACTACGTGGTACCTGTTATTTCATATCATTAATTATGAGTGCTATATTGTGTAGGAATATATAGCTTTCTCTAATGCAAATGATTTATAGACATTGCATTTCAGTATCTAAGGATAAACATTCAGTATAATACCGCCTAATAATTTTGATTAGAATTTTTGTCTTTGTTCTCAAGAGAATGCACGTGTAGATTTCTTGGACCATTGAAACATAATTTTGATCAATCTCCACGTTACATTAAAGTGAGAAAGATTGAGCCAAGATGTATTGTCCTTCTGATAGAATACAATAAATTAAGCATGTTGAAAAGTTAGAAGGGTGAATATAGATTTTCTGTGGTCTGTCACTTGTGCTTATGGTGCATTATGTTCCATATTTGCATGCTGCTTATGTAGTTCTAAAACTTCTAATCTTCATGATCTGCAATATAGATTTTTCAAGAAATAGTTATATTGGTATGCAGAAGTATCTTACCTATTTTCAGCCATCTGATATTTTACTTTTTTTCTGTGATTGTTGTTGCAGTTTTCTAGCTTTGTCATGTGAGTTTGCTTCAGTTGATGTGAGCGATGTTTTAGGCACGGTAAGTCATTTTCTATTTCATAGTCTGATTATTTAAACCAGCTTAGATTGACTCTTTATTTTCTTATATTCCTTCCACAGTCTTGATTTGTTTTTCTGAAGGTAAATTAGATTTAGTGTGCATTGCTTCTGGTTTGACCATGTGAGTTTTTCTCCTCGATGTTTTGGATTAAATCCCATTATCCATCATTAGGAAGTAGAGAGCAAGACAAGAGAAGACAAAAAAAAGTGGTACATAGGATGATTGCGCAGCTTCTTTCAATGTACAGTTCAATGAAGTGTTGCACTTGGCATGAAAGTCTTCTTTTCATTCAGCACAACTACAACATAGCTATGCACAAATTTTCTCAACCCAACCCTTGTTAGGTTTGCTTGGTTTTCCAATGATTGGCACCCATTGATGTAGGTATCCCATGCCACTATTTATGGCATCAACTCCTTCAGCTCATAAAGAAGTACATTCAGCAGTTGGCAGAAAGCTAACGCCAAATACAAGTAGTACCGTGATCATCATTAATTGCCACTCACCTTCAAGGTTGGTTATAGAGTATGGCTTCATTTATAGAAAGAACTCAAATGACCTTACTGTAGGATTTTTTCTCTTTGGTATGGACCATATAGTACCATTGACAAAGTTGGAGATAATACCTTGGTGCGTTATCTTGGTTTGCATTCAATTTTCAATGTAGAAACCTTTTGTCATTACATTCCCCCATGTTGGACATGCTAGATACTGGAGAACTTTAGCGATAACAAATTAATCTGGATTGTTTAATTTCAATAGAAGTGGATCAAGTTATTGACACCCAGGTCAAATACACAAAAAATCAAGAGTTTCCTCTTTATTAGAATGTCAAAGTAGGTCAAGTTCCTTTGAAAGAAAAATGATTCAGTGAGGCCTACGTCGAGTAAAAAGCTTTTGGAAAACATTGTGTGCAAAATCTTGCATCAACATTTCGGATCACATTTTGTTGTCCATCATAAGGATGTAAGCAAGATAAGTGAAGATTGTGGATAATAGCTCCTCTATAAATATGGTACATATGATACTAAAAAAGGAAAACCCTAGGGAAGTGGAGTAAGACAAAAAATAAATGTCCCATTCAAAATTGACATTGGAACAAATAACTTAGAATAACAAAACTAAATGCCTTTCATCAGGTATGGTTCATTATTTTAATTAAGTTAATTAGATGCCAGGAGTGGCTTAATTTTGCTCCCTCATCTATATTTAGATTTTAGATAACTTGCTAATTTCAATAGTGTTGGAGTTTGTAATCTTGTTTAAGGACCTTCTAATGAATTTAGGCTGAGTGCCTTATTTAGGCTGGCCTCCTTTGGATATGCGTTTTATCATCAATAATTTTTTTTGCTAGTGTAGCCTATGAGCACAATCATATGTTTTCATCCCCCACTTCACCTTGTTCTTTTCTTGTTAAAGCTTAGTCTCTTTGTTCCTAAGGGTGCATACTTGCATATTTCTACAAATAGCTTCCAACAATATTCCACATCATTTTTTGTAATTCACTGCAATGGGGACCATTGTTCTCAAAGAGGGGTGACTGATCCAGGAGGATCTGTCGCTTTGATTGCCTTGTAAGCAATAATGCAACTTCACACCGTATCTATCACAAGCTTTAGGCTCTTCCCTAGAACATGTGATTGGGAAGCTTTAACTCCTTGTTTATGCCATGTAGCTTTGATAGTTTCAAACCTGTTATTCGCGACTGTTATATATCGTTTCCAAAAAATGACAAAATTGAGGAACTAATTCAATAGAAAATGGGCAGTTGTGTTTCTTTAACTGTCATGATGTCCACATGTCTTCACATTTAATAATTTAATATCATATATAGCTATTCTTTGATAGAGAGAAGCATAGTACGAAAGGTAAACATCAAGTGGCATACACTTGACTTTTCATATTTTGTATAGAACTTTTTGCATAATTCAATCATGTAAGTCACAATTTTGGTACAGTGTCTTGCCTCATCCATAGTTTGATCTTGATTGATTTCCATAGTTCAATCTTCATCCATAGTAATGTTTAATTTGGAATAGTTTCCCTTAGAGGCTTGCCTATAGCCTTTGTCTCCGAATTGTTGAGAATGGTTTCAACTTTCAAGTGTCATCCATAGTTTGATCTTCATTGGTTGGGAATCCATATTGTCTCATTCCTCGTAGTCTCTAATAGACTCCTCAGTATCAAGAATTGTGATTCCTTAGCATCAACATTTAGGATTCAATCTTCATTTAGGAGTTAGGACGACCATGCCTGGATTGATAGGTTAATCTTTAGATAGAGGCAGTAGCCATGGTGGAGGAGAGAGCAGGAACAGGACCCTTGGATGTTGCTGAAAGTGAGGCGCAAATATTATGGCTGTAGTAGCATTGAAGACCTATCTGAGATGCAAGCACAGTAGAGCTTCTGATATTGGGCCATGTGATGTTGGCTGCTCTCAAGCATAGTTGTACTTCTGATTTTTGTTTTTGACGATACCATAATCCATGAGTTTTGTACTCCTAAAATTATTGAGAATGTTTATATATTTAAAAAATGTTGTTTCCTTGAGGTCAAATCTGCTTTTTTGTACTCATTTGCTTGATATATTCTTGTGTATGTGATCAAAGTAGCTTGTAACTAATTCGTTAATTATGTCTCTAAAGTTAATTTAGTGAAGCACACACAGAAAACATTTTAAATCCTTAAAAAATCTCTATATTTAATGGTTTGTACTTTGTACCAAGTTAAAAATCAGCTTGCTGAGTCCGTTCCGAATCCAAGTTTGGTAACTATGCTCCAATTTTCTAAACATAGAATACCAATATTCTCTTTTACACCTGTATTCACTTTATACCTCCCATGTTCATTGGCACTAGGGAGATTCTTTTTAAAATTGAAAATTATCTTTTCTTTGATGGTCTATTCCCCAAAGCTCCTAGAAGTACCTTAAAAATATTATCATTGATATTTGAAAAGAAAAATGACACAAGGATAGGGGTGAGAACAGGGATTATGAACAGGGTTCGAGGATGAACCTCCTTGGAACATGGGTGGGATAGCTCATTTTCCCATCCCATAATCTTTCTTCTGTAGGACAATAGTTCCTAATCCAACATTTAGTATATGGTTAGTTTATTGCAGGTTATATAACTGGAGGGGTGTACATAAAGAATTGGTAATGTAATTATCAATCTTCAATGTTCATGAATAATGCATATGCTTTTACCTCTTATAGCCCTCTCCTTTTTGTTGTTGTGTGCTCTATATGTCAACAATGGTGCGAGAGCATGATAAAATAATTTCATGGTGCTAGAGGTCAATGTTGAGTAGGTTTTGAAGCATAGATGTTATAGGTATTTCACTTAAGACATCAAACATTATATGTATAAATTTTGGTAGCTTTTGAAGGTTAAAAATTATTGTTTTTAGTGCCAAGAGTTAGAAACCCTTGATGCCATAACTCTTCATTGATCAACGTACATTCTGGGCTCTTAGTGGAAGAGACATGCTACAAATTCACTTCATGATGAGGAGTAACAATTATAGGAAGAAAGACAAATGAAAGGAAAAGATACAAACATGAATGCACAAATCTGAAGACTTTGAATCAAGATTTAACCCTTTATGCTAGTGATGCGAGAGCATCTTGTGGGTAGTGCAATCTTACATCATGCAAAAAGGATTCACTGACAAAGAGACACAAGTAGGCAAGAATAAAGTTGTTGCCCTCTGATCACTTGGTTGTTAAAGAAATTGTTTCAGTTTGCTTTAGAAATCCTTTAGAAAAAATAACTCTTCTTGTGGTCTTGCATTTATGCCCTTGGTCAAAATGTCTTTCTAGATAAATCATAAAACATAGCCTCTTTGAGCACAAATCAACAATGGTATCAAGTTTTACTATTTTTCATCTGGACTAGTGTTTCTGAGTTTCAAGGACATGGGATGTTGGGAATGGAGGACAAGTTTTGGGTATGATGGGTTTTTTTCAGATATTCAAATTTTTATTATAAATAAATTAAAAAGACCTAACAATAACTTAGACAAACTATTTAAATATATTAACTAAAAATATAAACATGAGCCCATATATTGTTACTCAAATGGATTCAATTATGATGTTGGTTAATTCAAGTTGCTTGGTGTAAGTTTGTCTAGTCTTGTAGACATATATAAAACATTGTTTAACAAAAAAATAAATTTGAACAGTATAATGTTGCTCCCTTAGAAACCATAGTATAAGGATATCTTCTTGATAATTGTGGGCAGCCTGCCATGCTTTAGTAGTTTAATGTTAACTTAACCTCCATCTAGGACAAGGCTCTTAGCTGGCATTCAAATAAACCTTCGACCAGCAATAAACTTCTTGTCTATGTTCTTTGTTTTTGTATAGCGAAATGGATGCCAAGGAGTTGATGTTTATCATTTTGTTTGTGAATGCATTTTGGTTCAAATGGAGTTTGTGAAAGGAATGAGTCTTTCTAGTTCCCAACACAAGTATTTTGTTTTTACATTTTAAAGGACTTTTTGCCCCTTCGGGTTAGCCCTGATGTCCCAGGGTCAGTCAAAGGATCCTCAGACATCCCTTAGGCCATCCCAGGCATGGTGGGGTGTCCCCAAATGATCTCCACATTGTTGGTTGGGAGGGTGGGCAAGGGAAGGCAATAATGTGTCCTTGTGGACACCTGGTTTGAACTTTGAACTATCCAGCTGTAGAAGAGATAAGACTGTTTTTTCAATGCTTTTTTCCTTAACCTTTTTATTTTTTGATTAGTTTTAGAGAATATTTATGCAGTAAAATGACTCCACAGCTTCAGAATTTGCTTCTGCTTGCAAAATATTAGTCTCAAATCCTTTGACATGTCACCTGATGGATTCTTTCAATTCATCAATGTATATAGTGATCACAAACATGGGAGAAATATTTTCCTCCGGCAAGTTGGCTTGATGAAATTCCATTGGAGAATAAGCTGCTGTGCCTCGTTTCGCATTCCTTAGGAATGAAAAATAGTCTTCTTTGGGTACAAGCCTGAATATTATGATAGAAGGCAGGCACATATTGTTCTCAGGTTATTATTTCTGTTTGTTGTTCCCTTCTTCTCAGCCCTCTAATTTCTGTTCATTTATTTTTCACCAATCAAACGTTCTTGCTTCAAGTGGCAGACTAAAAGTTTTGCTAATCCTCCATTCGGTTTAACTGGAGAAAATGGGGCAGCTTGCCCATCCAAGCACAAGTTTAAATACTTTCCTGCAACCATCAAATGTAGGATAATTTATCTTCTCCATTAGCCTCTGATATATGTGACATCCTTTCTAGTTCTTATCCAGTTGGCTTGATTAAAAAGGTTGTTGCCTTTCCTGTTACTGTTTCCCACAAAAGGATTTTGTTCATGGTCATTGCACCTTGGCTCTCTCTATTTAGGGGTCTTTCCTGAACTTCCGTCCAACAGCAGTGTTTGCAGGACTTGGCTCATTGACTCCACAGTGTTATTAAATTCTTGAAGGGCTTTGTTAAAAATTCCATTAATAAAGCAATCTCTGATTCCAAGCCATCACATATATTAATAGTTGCTTTGGAGACATAGTTGATGTCTGCCCATGAGGCCCAGAAATTGTCTCAGATACCACTGTAATGAGGCTGACCGAGACCCATTGTATTGTACAAGAATTTGTAACTGTAAAAATGAAAAGAAAACTAAACACTACTCAGTTTTTGCAAATTGCTGGAAAATTGAAAAAGCAATAACTTCTGAAATCTGAACTGATTGGAAAAGCTAATGTCCTATCTATATCTGAAGTCTGAACTAAGAGCTGAATCAATAAATTTCTGAAACTGTTACAATATGGGAAATCTGAAATTGCAAAAAATCTGAATTTAGAGCTGTTGGAAATACAGAACTGAACATCTAATTTTCTCTTTCCTTTGTCAGAATTGTAAACAGAATAACTATAATTCTGCACTCAAGTGGATCTCACAATACGTAGAAAAGTAGAGAACTTTCTTGAAAAGGTATGCATGCTGACATGGACAAAAAAGGTCATCCAAGAATAGTATATTCAGTGCCTTGGCGAAAGCAATCTCAGATCTTTGCACAAAAAAATTCTTTGCAAAAATGTGACCCTTGGAAGATCTCACAGGTTACTTATAATTTTATAATTACAGTTCCCTCGCTGATTTATTTGCTTTGCGCATGCTATGTAGTTACTATTTAGCTCAAACTTATTAAGTGGTGAAGAATTCCAACTGACTTCTGTAAAATTCTGTTAACTAATAAAGGAACGACTTATGAACACGTCTCCAACTCTTCATTAATTAGTAAAAGGCAAAAGGCTATCAAACTAGCAATGACCTCACTAGTCAAAGTGCATTATTTTTGATATCATAAGAAAATTGCAAAGCTAAATGCTATTAAAACACAAAGGTTTATTATGCTAAGCACACTTGCTACTCTGCAACTGCCTTCCAGTGACTGTGATTGTGACATATCAATATCTTACTGTTCAGTGGAAGAACTGGTACTTGGTTCTCATGCGTTGCCTACACTATTATGAATTCTTCACCTATATTAATGATTTATTATTCTGGTGTATATACTTGTGCTGATAAGACTTATTACAATGACAACATTGAAATCAATAAAAAAAATAATTTTAGATCAAAACATGCAAGAATCCTATGTAACAATTTGATCACAATTAATAGTTTGACACTTTATCCAAATATAGAGTTCAATACAACATCGATTTTAGTTTTATGATTGTAAGTTTGTAACAAAAGAAAATGTGATGGCTATGGCTACACACTATTAAATTGCATTTGTTGGCTATGTTGAGTTTATCTGGGAGTTTATAATTTTACTTGCATCTGGGTGGTCTGACAAAGCTGAAGCCTAATCAGCAGTACCATCAGCATGAGTATCAGTATTCTCAAGGAACTTCAAAGACCTTGAAACATCCCCTATGGATTTTTGCCCCAATTTGTTTCAAAAAGTTCCACAGAAAATGTAACAAACAATTTGCATGCAAACTGATTTCTATTTATGCAACAGATTATACTGAAAATCATATAATTATCAGACTGAAACAGAGAGTTGAAATTAAATATGAATATTTCCTGAAAATCTTCAGTGGAAAATACAACAGAAATATCCAATTGTAGCCACAAAACTTACAATCGGATTGGATAACCAAAAGTATGAATTTGAAGCACAAAGTGAGACACCTGAGTAATATTTCCAACAGACAATGGGTTTCTGTCTGTTGCCTCCAAGTTCGAGGGTTTCCGTCCTCAAACCTGTTGAAAGCCAAAGCTTCCCAGAATTCTCCAAGAGAAAATAATAATCAAGCATAAACCAAGTATAGCTGAAAGTGAGCCCTTGCAACACTTTTTATAAGCTTCTCATAAGAGCTCATTCACACTTTTAACCAAATGTGGGATAAAACATAAACTTCCTTTTTGCCTTTTTGATGTCTCATGTATTTTAAAATAAGAGGCCCCTTTTACTATTCATTTCTCCACTTAACTTTAGACTCACATTAATAAAGTTAAATAATTGAATTTAACTTTATAATTTAAACTTTATTAATGCGGAGATGAATTAAACTAATGTAGCTGAAATCATCTGACGATAATAACCAATTTTCCATTGAAAAGACATTGCCATTGGAGATCATGACCCGCCTGATGAATTACTTTTAATAGCATTAATGACTTACTAAAAATAGTAAGTATACCCAAACTGCCTCAAGATGCCCTGGATTGATCTGCAACGAAAATTGCTTAGGCCAAAAATCCTCAAGATTCCTTAAAAGCCCTGGTTAGCCTATGAAATCGAGGAGAAATAGGCTAATGACAACATCATACAAATGCGAGCTAGAAAAGGGGACATTACGGTCCTCCCTTCTCAAGATTGCTTGCCCTCAAACAAACATCAACCAACCCGCTGCTCCACCCTGGTAATAACACCATACACCACAAACTGTGAAGCAACATCATGGAATCCATAAGAGACAATGCACCAATCGTGTCAGTACTCGGATCCCAAACCAAGATGTAGAACCCACTGTAAGAGATGAAAAAGGAGTTTGTCAACCAAGCATCTTTACGTAACCATCCATGCATGTAAGACATCCAGCCAATGTGAAGATGACCCCCATATGCCCATAAACCAACACAAATGGCCACCAAACCTCGCTGTAATAACTCTGATTAGAAACATAGATGATATCAAATATGTCATCAAACCAATGCCAATCAAGGAAAATTACTCCATAGTCCAACTCAACCCAAAAGAATTGCCCCTCAACATTCCCATGTTGCTGAATCACTGATAAAGTCAATGCAAAATCAGAAAGTGCTACACGATTCCAACTAGGACAGCCATTAGTCCATAAGAGATCAAAGACTATGAAGTCACCAAACAACAAAGATATCGCTGCCAGATCAAGAGGAACAGATAACCAACTCAAAAGTGAAGTATGTATGCCAACAGTGCTCAACACAGACAACTCTTGAGTGGCTGGCCCACTAAGAGATTCATCAACCCAATCACTATCACCGTCATGAGAGTGATCAACTATCTTAACCGGAGACTTTGGGTTAGGCAATTCATGTCTCTCATCATTAAAAGAATGGCGAATATCACGAATATGTTGAAAGTGAAGCTTGGCTTGTTGAGCCACAATCTTAGCTTGTTTAGCTCTTTCCAACCATTTTTCATTCAAAACTTGGGCATATTCTATATCAACTGTATCAAAATGTATAAACTTAGTCCTATGACAAGAGACACCATCAAAATTACCATGTACCATACTTTCCTCTTGTAGTCCATTAGTAGGTGAAACTGTACCCTTACCTTCTTCATGATTGTTAGTGCCAACATTATGAGAAAGGTGAAATATATCATTGCTGTTCTCAAACTGAAATTTAAGATTGGTTTCAACCTTTGTGTCCTTGCCTATGCGATCTTCCTTGGAATATTGAGGAATTTCCATACCACGGTGGCTTGAGTCCACCCAATATTCCCCGTAGTTATCACACACAATTTGGGTGCCATCATAGGTAGATTCCATAATGCTATCCTCCTCATGTAACCAAGTTGTTACCTCTTGTTGAAAGATAGAAAGATAATTGCTGTCATTCAAATCAGAATTATTGTTATGTGCTTGAGCCATGTTTTTGACCCCTTTAGCGTATCATCATTGAAAATTTGTTGTCCAACACTTGCAACATTGTCTTCATAAGTATTCTCATGTGTAAGAGCCACAATATCAAGAGAAGGAGGATGTAGGCTATCGCTGCCCCAAATCAGACTTTTGGGATCTTCTTCTTTGCTTCCGCTGGAACCATCAAACATCACCAACTCTAAACTTGTCTCACGTCCTTCCCATGTGATTAGAGGTGGTAGTGTCTCAAATAATTCTTCTTCAATTGATGTCACAAGGCTGCAAGGTATTTCCTTGTGAAGCTCTTCAATTCTTTCATAAACTTGTTCAACTTTTGTGCCCCTTGCTTTGTCATTTTGTATCATGGAAGGGACTGCTATAGAGGACTGATTTTCTGAATTATACATTGAATGATGAAACATACTCAACTAAAGACAAAGATCCGCAATCTCCCTATCTTTATCTTCCACCAACTTGACCGCTGTGTCCCTATTGCTAAGCATTTGCAAGTAGTCCTCTTTCATCAACTTCAATGCTTCCTTGAAAGAATGCAAGTGCATGTGAGAAATTCCAAGTCCCATTCCATCTTGTCTTTCCTCTCTTTGGGCTGTCCAAATGAGGTCCTCTAGGTGCTTATGAATAGAATCCATCCTTGATAATGCTTGAGCAATTTTGTCTTCCGTTACCATCTAATGGTCTTGCAAATCTTCCCATACCAAAAGCTTTTGTTCTGATTTTTCTTCATGTGAATCGTAGGAATTGTGTCATCATAGGAATCAACTATCACACTAGAAGATGCGTTGTGATCATCCAAAGAATCCACACCATCATTATCCATGTCAACCTCGTGCTCTATATCAAGGGAAGCTATGTTTATAATATCCCTAAAGGGCTGATCCAGGTTTGCATTATCTTCCACTTTGTGATCAACCAAAGGAACACCATTAGAAACCATACCTTCATATGCATTGTCAATCATAATCTCTACGTTACCCACCAAGAGACTCATGCGCTCTTTTGTAGATGCCTCATAATCTCTGTAGGAATGATCTAGATGCAGGGCTAAGGCTG
Organism: Sequoia sempervirens; assembly: GCA_007258455.2. Taxonomy (NCBI): domain Eukaryota; kingdom Viridiplantae; phylum Streptophyta; class Pinopsida; order Cupressales; family Cupressaceae; genus Sequoia; species Sequoia sempervirens. Next base: position 178,792 of record VDFB02259195.1, read on the forward strand.
CTGCCATGTCCTCATTTCCACGCAACTCTTTATCATATGAAGATTCTGACAATTCATTAGAGACATCCTGAGACTCAAGCATACTCCCTTCTTGAGTTAAGCCATCCTCTTCAAACTTTGTAACCTCATTTACTGGTATGTTTTCAACACTACTTGGCTGCAATGGTTCTTTTTCCTTATTAACTCCACATATGTGATCAAATGACCAATGTTCTTGACAAGTGAAACAAATCTGCTCTTTCCTCATTTGGTTCTTGCTCTTTTTGGGTGATCTTGGGACCTGTATACCCAAAGAAATTAGCTTTGCAGCTGTCATCTGTTCCTTGAACTTCCCAATTTTCTGCTCAACCAAATCTTTTGAGAAAGCATAAGCCATGGGGAAAACACACTGCTCCTTCCTCCAAATGGCTAGCAAGTTTGATTACAATTGTTTGCAGATTTCATCATCTTCATCCACCATTAAAGACAAAATAGTTTGCATACTTTAACACTGTCTGAATGTTGTTTTCTGATTTTGGTTAAAAAACATTGAAACATTTGAAGAATCAATTTGTCACATTTGAGATCCAACATGAGGATAAATGATTTGGTTCTTGCCATGATTTCTAAAATCTTAGCCCTCTTACCAAAAGTAGGGGCTTTGACGTCATGTAACCCATTTAGGCTCTCCACACTCAGATGTAGGACCTTCTTTAGTATGTCATTGTTATAGGGTGCCACAGGAGCTATTATTCTTATGATTTCACTGTGACAAGAAGCAACTGCAAGTCTCACCTCCTCACAAGGATGTTCCATACACCTGTGCTGGACCAAAGCGAGCATTGAGGGTTGCAAAGCCCAATTCAGAAGCCTCCAATCTGCCTGGTCGACTTTGGACAAATATGTGTCTAATTCCTCCAACTTAGAGAGAACACCATTAGGAAATTTCATGGACTTCAATTGTAATCCAATTACATAGAGCCAATTTCCTATTTCTTTTTCTTTCTGCAAGTCCCTTAGTTGTTCACCATTGAATGTGTCATTGAATTCTTTTGAGAAAATGACACTTTTCAGATCTGCCATTGTCTTCAGTTTATTTACCGAATACACTCAACTCTGAATTTCTGGTACCACTGTAAAGAGCCTTGCAAAAACTGGGCTAATTTTTCTGTTTTGCTGCTCTTGAAAATTGCGTCAAATAGTTGTCATTCAACTGATAATTGCTGGTAAATGGTTTTTCCTTTGTAGTTTTGATGCATTCAATGATATATTCAACGGTGTAAAGTGCATAAAGGCTTTCTTTGAAACTTGCTAATGACTGAAATGGAAATTTAATGCAATACTAATTGTTGATATTTCCAAGTGTAACAAGATGATAGAACTAACACAGATGCACAACTACAACATTAAGACATTTTATCAAACAAATTGAATGCATCCTCCAAACTTCTTCATTTGCTGATTACAATGACAGCCTATGATGTAAACTAGTAATTGCCTTCAATAGAGACGAATTACAATGTCCATGATAATTAAATCGATACATTGAAGTTTTTTCATAATTTGTAAATACAATTGCTATATGACAACAAAAGTCTCTTGCAAGATATCAATTAGTAACTACAGACTTGAATGGCGAGCTTCTAGTATGCAGAATTTACTAACCTTATATGCTAGACTTACAACTCATACAATCCAACCATCAAATTGAATGCAGGAGTAACTGATAATGCAATGATTTTAAATGTGGAACCTGGTAAGGCGGCTTTGAAGGAATGGCCCAGCTATGAAGATTCCCACGATTTCTGCCAAATCGTCTTTGATTGTCCCCCAGAAAGCTTTGCTTGGAAAAATATATTGCCACGAATTCGTCCCAGCTGTAATAAAGACATGTCGACCTCCCTTTGGCGACTATGAAGAAGAGAGTGTTGGGTGCGACATGCTTGATATTTGTCGGCTCTTATAGTTTTGTTTTGTTCCATAGTGCGAGCTCCTCCAGAAAGATGATGTGATTTCCTTAAAGACCACAACTTGGCTTACAATACCCGATACTTTTAGAATATTCAAGGTTACTTCAAATTCGTCTTATTCTAATCTTTTTCCAAATTGACGACTTATCCTTAGCTCGTTGTAATCTAAAAAACTCCAAATCGAGCTCCTTGCCTATCTATTAGGCTTTTTTGATCACTTACGCTTCTCTTAATCGAGGTATCCTTTTAAAAAAATGCAAACTCCTCTTCATGCGATTTTAGGTTGACTTCAACTCTTTTCTTATTTGACTGGTCGATTAGTTGGCCTTGTTTGTTTCCTGCATTCGATGAGTACACATATCTGCCTTTGGCGTTTCTGCCACTTATACAAATAATATAAGGCTGCGCTATTAATATTGAGAGAGTCACGATTTCAAAATAGAGGATAATGAAGAAATCGAACCTCTTGAGACTAAAAATTAATTTCTCAACTATAGATATCGAACTCACCAATAACTGAAATATTCCTCCAAATTTGGTTATTAACGATTAAATTTGGGCTAAATCGATTGAACCACACAGGAAATTTGGTTGAGTTCTCCTGATACCAGGCAAACAAGCTGCGCTTCAACCTCACAGGCTGGTAGGAAAAAAACCAGCTTTGATACCACTGAAACATCCCCTATGGATTTTTGCCCCAATTTTTTTCCAAAATTTCCACAGAAAATGTAACAAACAATTTGCATGCAAACTGATTTCTATTTAGCCAACAGATTATACTGAAAATCATGTAATTATCAGACTGAAACAGAGATTTGAAATTAAATATGAATATTTCCTTAAAATCTTTAGTGGAAAATACAACAAAAATATCCAATCGTAGCCATAGAACTTACAGTCGGATTGGATAACTAGAAGTATGAATTTGAAGCACAAAGTGAGACACCTGAGTAATACCTCCAACAGACAATGGGTTTCCGTCCATTGCCTCCAAGCTCAAGGGTTTCCGTCCTCAAACCTGCTAAAAGCCAAAGCTTCCCATAATTCTCCAAGAGAAAATAATAATCATGCATAAACCAAGTATAGCTGAAAGTGAGCCCTTGCAACACTTTTTATAAGCTTCTCATAAGAGCTCATTCACATTTTTAACCAATGTAGGATAAAACATAAACTTCCTTTTTTCCTTTTTGATGTCTCATGTATTTTAAAATAAGGGGCCCCTTTTACTATTCATTTCCCCGCTTAACTTTAAACTCACATTAATAAAGTTAAATAATTGAATTTAACTTTATAATTTAAACTTTATTAATGCGGAGATGAATTAAACCAATGGAGCTGAAATCATCTGACAATAATAACTAATTTTCATTGAAAAGACACAGCCACTGGAGATCACGGCCCGCCTGATGAATTACTTTTAATAGCATTAATGACTTACTAATAATAGTAAGTATACCCAAATTGCCTCGAGATGCC